>CAXAMN010021696.1:683549-701166 GCA_963970005.1 Durusdinium trenchii
ATGAAAGGGAATTAGTATTTGGAAGAATTGGAATGAAAGGGAATTAGTATTTGGAAGAATTGGAATGAAAGGGAATTAGTATTTGGAAGAATTGGAATTTGGAGTAAATATATTTTTCCTGGTGGGACAGGGGGTAGACTAATAGCGGGGGGTTCAGCCAAGCAAAATGTTTATTAGAGGGTGGTGACTGTGGAAATTCATAGTTCAAATTAGTTATTATTGGGGCCTGAACGCTGGGTAGACTAATACGGGGGTTTGCCTAATCCCAAGCCAACATTATAAAGAACGTGAGCAATCCCAAAGGAATCCAGCATGTCGAATGTGGATAGTCTTGCCCTGTATGCTCACTATGCTCACTGAAAGGAATTGACCTATTTCTCATAAATTGATACTCCAAAGATCTCCAAACCTTATCGAACCCAGGTGTGTTGCCGGTGTTTTGCATCGATCCCCGCATGGAAAAGCAGCATCCAAGCGACTTTCTACAAGATCAGCCGACTAGCTACCCAGCTACCCAGTCTAGGGTGTCTAGGTATTCACTGAAAGTCCAAAATGATGAAAAATAGTGGCGTAGACTCCTTATAGATGTTCTGAGTATAGTAGTTCCGGTAGAAACGTTAAATCGATGGTCGTTGGAAGCCTGAAGCCTAAGGTATTTTCTAGTTAGATCCCACTATCTGACCCAACAGCCTTCCGACTCCCCAAAAGCAACTTTGTGGCACAACCCAAAGCACGATAAGTGGTGCTGTTCCTCTCAGTGCCTGCCGTAAGATCTCCTTCAAACATTTCACGATGCCGAAACTCACCTGGAGAAGAGGCCGCTCGTCGCTCGTGAGCTTCGTCGCTCGTCGCCGACCGGGAACAATCCACGGTCGGTCGGCGGTGCCCACACCGCTGCCAAAGCGACCGTCTCGGCGAGACCGGGCCCCTTCTTTGGAAAGAGCCTGGGCCCCTGGGCTACTCCCGACCTGGCTGGCCTATAACGACATGGATTGGAAGCAAGTTGGATTGAAATGAGACCCTCTGGCCGAAGTAACACACCAGGCAAGTCCACAAGTCCACTTCAACTCTAAGAAGCCTCGAGAAGCCAGCGTTTCGCTGGTGTGTATGCAGTGTTTTGGCGTTCACTTTTTCTGCGTTTGGGGGTTGAGGAGTTAGGAGCTATTCACTGCTCAGAACCCACTTGGGCGATTGGTCGGAAGAAGCCCCCCTTTTCAAAAAGGTGGAGCATGTGGATACAAGCGTTGCTGGCTCGCGGATGGTCCACCATGGCACTCGATGGTCCAAATTGTATGGTCCATTGGCATTCATTGCCATCAAGAAGACCCACATGGAATGAATGGAATGTTGGAATGTATAAGTCCTCTTTCACCTGCGGAAGCCTAGCCGTTCAACCTTCAACAATCGGACACCTGAAATCAGCTTCAAAAGCGTCCCGCCCAAGGTGATCATCCTGAGAAGCTTCTTCTTCCCAAACCAAAGGCCTTACCAGAGGTTACTCTTGATTCACCACCCCACATTGACCCACACCATAGGGAAACGCGGGAAGAACATGGAAACGCCGTTTTCTCCACCTCTCAGGCTCTGAAGAGCACACCGCCCGACATGCAAAAACCAATCTCTTGTCACTGTAGACTGAGCAACAAGAAAGCCTCCAATACCCTAGGGATCCAAGTACCTTCTCAGAAGGTGATTGGAGACACTGTTATGTAGGTTTGGAGGGTCCAAGCACCTTCTGAAAAGGTACTTGGATCCCTAGGGATAAAGCTTGATCCCCAGATGCTCCGCTTCTTGTGGGGATTTCGATAGGTTTTCTGTTTTTACTTTTAGTCTGTTGTCATATTTCGTCACAGTCTTTCATGTTTTTTGGGTTTCGCCAAGAATGGGCGAAAAGTCCTTCAACGTCCTTCAAAGGGGGCGTCAGCAACTCCGTCCCGGAGTCCCATCAACAGGTGTTATTGACACAGAAGGTGCAAAGAACCAGGTGCAAAGGGCGTCTTTTGTTTGGAACATCTGACACCAAAAATGGGGGGTAAGGGATACCTATGCCCTTGATACCTATGCCCTTGATGGGGCTTGAGATGGCACTTCCAATTCTATCTTTCCAGATTCTTGTTCTGTTGATTCTGGCCCTTCTCTTGCACAAACTTGACTGGTGAGACGTTGACGTCTTTTGGACAGCGCTTGTACTGGGGGCAATGTGGAAAGCTGGTGTCGTCCCCTGGCCAAAAAGGGGCAATATCCTACATGGAGAGTCCGGAAGTATTGGAAGCCCTACAAAACAAGGGAATGGCCTAGGCACTACTGTTCAGCAGTCATTAACTCACCCAAAACGAGCTACAGTAACATCGACATGGTCAGAATGCCCACTGTTTGAAGGACAAACTGTCTTCCAGCCAGGCTCTAGACTAGACTCTAGTCGCAACATCTACATCCATGTCATGGTGGCCATCAACATGGTTGGTTGATAGCTTCGAGCACCTTGTTGGCTGAGACACTGGTCAAAGAAGCTTTCAGCAACATGGAAAACATGGAAAGGTGCTCATCTTCCTTGCGTCACACCCGCCATGCCCCTGGCTGATCCAAATGCCTCTTCCACCACCAATGTGACTGGCACTCCAAAGCTGCTTGCAAGCCTTGGCATGCACGAACGCCGAACGCTGTGTGTGTGCGTTAGCAAAGTGTGTTTGGCAGAGGCACACACGAGACACATGTGCACTCAGGAATCACAAACAGACCGTGTGCTGACCCCAATAACGGGCTTGGTCGAAGTATCCTCTGCAACGGAACACCAAATGATTCATCCCGTTGGCCATGAATGTTGCCTCGGCTTTTTCCCTGCGTGCCACACAACATCTCGCTATCCACCTATCCACCTATCTGCCGCATGTCAAGCAATGAAACAGAATCGCCCAAAACCCTTGGTGAGGCTGGGACTCTAGGAATGGGGCTTGCGTTGGCGGAAGACGAACAGTTGGCGGACGAAGCGCACTTGCCAGCACTTGTTTGATGTGACATCATAGACTGCATAGTCTATGAATAAATAAAAGAACAATCTATAAATAAGTCTTACAATCCAAATGGGGGGAAGAGTGTTTGAATCAACCATCTACATCACTTGTGTTCACTTCTGAGGAAACCTCTGGATTTCCAGAAAATCCGCACAGACTTCAGTCGAACCGTTTCTGCTGTTCGCTCGGTTGGCTCACTCGCTCCCACGTGCACCGACCAAAGGCCACCTACGCGGCACCTGAACTCACTCTGAGCATCCGGACACGCAGTAGAGGGTGGACACGTCCAAAGCCAGTAAATAAGCACCTCCCGGGTGGAGGCCATCGCTACGAGTCTCGTCGGCCCCTTCCAAGCACCTCCAAGCCAGTCTGACCGGCAATTGCCCGACCCCCAACACACATGGCCTCGGTGAAGATGAGGGCCTGTCTTGATGATGTGTTCTTTTTATCATGTGTTCAATGAATTGATCTTGAATAGATAAAAGAACATGAATCACTGTGTTCAACATGAGGGCCTGTCTGGATGAGGTGTTCTGTCATTTGTTCGATTCATTGATGACGATTGATCTCTTTGTTCTTTTTTCGTTGCTTCCTCCCGACTTCGGGAACGTAGATGGGGTGAAGTTCGACCGCCAGGTACGAAAACATCGATCTCTTTTTGAGCACCCCGATGTTACAACATGCACTGCATGTCATACCTGGAAACCTCAACAACCAGAAACAAATGGTGGCTCAAATATGGCATTTAAATGCATTTAAGGTCCTCTATACACAAAGTGGTTGTTTGGGGAAACATCCAGACTTGTTTCTGGTGAGGACGACCAGGAAGACCAGGTATATCTTAGGCACTACATTGTACTACATGGCGGGTCTGCGAAGTGTTCATCGCAGATAGTCCATCTATCTGGGCTCCTGGTGGCTCGAAGTCACGTTTTACATGGGCTCGAAGTCAGTGGGATGTCGTCTTCGGCCCCTGTTCCACCGTTCGCACTCGATGTCGCGTGCTCCCTCCAAGCACTCGAGTCGTCTCAGGTGTCCGGCGGCCTTCGCGAAAGAAGTACACTCCCTGGAACTAACATGGCTACGTGGATGGCCTGGCCCCGAGTTCGGAAGGCCATGAAATCCACTTCCCATCAGGTGGTGCCATCCACGTAACCGTGTTAGTTCCAGGGCGAGTCCGCCCTCCAACATGGACACCCACTCTCTCGTGGCATGATTATCACACCGACCAAGGCAATGAACAGAATATTTGGTTCTGTTTGGCAAAGGTTGCATTGCTTCAGTGGCGCTCATTGAATGGTTTTGAGTAGGCCAACCATGGCCAACCCAACTACAAACCTAGTAGCGATGGCCTCCAACCTACTAGCGATGGCCTCCACACTACAAGTACTGGCGATTGCCTCTACTCTACTGGTGATGGCCTCCAACCTAATTCATGTTTCGGCGCACCTCTTAGAAGAGTGAATTCCTGAAAATGCCTGCACAAAGACGGCGTCCATCTGTTTGGGTGTCACCATGTCACAGCGTCACATGTCTGCGCCAGGCTGCCCTCCGCGTCCGACCCGGGGAGCACGTGGCAAAAAGACGGTGGAGACCATCCCCGGCTCAATGCCAAGTACTTCCGGATAGGTGTGTGGCTTATACGTGGATCATGAAGCGTCACGTCGGACATCCAAAAGGATCATCCTGGTGCCGTTCTTCTGGTTTGGACCACCCTGGCGACCCTCTTCTTCGAGTTTGCTCTTCTTGGGGATTTGAGAATCTTGGGGAGGCCCCAAAATCCACACACCAAGTGCCAAAAGCAGATTGGCTCCTGCTTTGGGAGGGATCCTGAATTGCCTAGGTGTTGGTACGGGTGCACCTGATGTCGCCTACAAAGTCACCGAGGCTGGAGAAGTGCTACCCCGCAAAACTCCACTCCCTCAAGCCGCACATGGCTTGGCTCCAGGTGACCGTATGACAACGACAATGACAGTTGGTTTTGCTCATTTGATGAACCAAGAGATTCAATCTAAAGCAAAACAACCATAGCCTAAAAGTCAACGTACCAATGACCGGAGGTGGAACCTGGGTCTTGAGTCTTATACCAGCACAGGCAGCCTGATCCCTCTGGTCCAAGGAGAAGTTAGCCGTTTCCACCGATAGGGCCTTGGGCCAAGCCATTTCTGACATCTTCTGAACTGAGAACTTGTGGGGCGCAAGTGTCGCTTCTTCCCATCACCTCCACCGCTTCTCGCCTAAAAGACTTGCAGAGCTGCTCTTGTTGAGACAGGCCTGCAGGTCCAGACCTCGATGCCATGCGCTCGTTTCTCGCTCGCCATGCGCTCGGCCGTTTCTCGCTCGCCATCACGGTGAGGGCTCCTTCCACTTGGCAGATCCAGATGACCAACGCCGGGGTTGGATTTCGCTGATGAGAGTCAGGTGGCATTGGATGGCCAGTGGCACACTGGTGGCACACTGGTTGCATGAAGAGGCTGCAACGGATGTGGCCAGCTGCATAGGTTGGGGTGTCACTTTTGAGGGGTTAGGTGCACACACTGTCAAGCTTGCGCAGGTCTTGTGTCGATGTCAAGGATCGCTGCTCAAGCCTTTAAGAATCCTCCAAGGTACGAACCTCTCTTTCAATTCGATGTCACCTGGAACTTTGGCGCCTAACTAGTTGAGGAACAGCTTCATTTCATGCAAAGAACGCTACTAGAGGAGCAACCCGTTTGCTGATGTTTGTCAGTCTTTATGCACAACCTTTCCTCCTCTTGGCACAGCGGACAACTGGTTACTGGTTCCTGACCCCCAGAATCCTTTCTAGAAAGTGGCTCAACCTGCATCTCTTCGGCCGATTTACTCGTTGGGCGCCATATTTCTTGAAACCCCCCACCACTGCAACAGCGTCGATGTCTGTCAGGTTGCCAGGTCTGAAGTCAGACGAAACTCCACCCGGCTGTTGCCAAAAACATCGGACATCGTCACTGAGGCCGGTCTTCAGGGGGTCCCCATTCTTCCGGCCGTCGGCCCAGGGAAGCTTCCGTGCCGCGGCTGACGACTGAAGCTAGACCCGAAAACATCAAGACCGGTGAGTCCGGTCAAAGTGCTAAGTCCGTCACTTCCAACCTCCGAAACGACCACCTGCATCACATTCAGCGGCTCCACAAAGATTTTGCAGAGCTTCTCCGCCTGTTTCGAAGGGCTTGGATTGAAAACCGCACAGTGCGGGCCGGAGAGTATTTATATAATAGTTAAGTTCTTTGGCACCACTTGGAGGACATTATTGTAAAAGGGGGAAGTACAATTGAGCTGAATGGTTGGAGAACTCCCAATTTTCACCCTGATTCCGTCGGTGATTTGGGCATTTTGGGGCCCTCCAAGGCCCGAAAATCACAGCTGGTGGCCAGAAGCGCCTGCTCCAGCTAAGATGATGAGTGATTGTCCATCTTTCAAAACCGATCGACACATCTTGGTTCTCGACCTTCCGACCAAATGTTCACTCAGTGGACAACCAAATGGTCATCTAAGAGGCCATGCCATCCACATAACGATGATCCTATGCTAAGGGGTGTGTGATGGTGTTTGTTTGTTTTTCTCCATTTTTCTCCATTTTCCATGTGTGCACAGTGCTCCACTTCTACGGCTCAGTCCACTTAAGTCGATGGTGCTATGGATACAAACGACCACCACGACCACCCGACCCACCCGACCCACGTCGGACGGTCGGGTCGGGTGGTCCAGTGCGATGCGTTTGACCAAAAAGCGCTTCGGAGACCCAGCGAGACCAAGCGCTTCACCCCAATGGACTTCCTCGAGCATTCTGCGTATATAGGTTGGAGGCCATGGCTGCCATGGCTCTTAGGTTGGAGGCCATGGCTCTTACGTTGGAGGCCATCGCTCTTAGGTGAGAGGCCATGCCTAGTAGGTTGGAGGCCATCGCTCTTAGGTTGGAGCCCATCGCTATTGATAGGTTTGATATTTTCATGAGTTCCCTTAGCCCTGCAGACGATGGGAACGTCCTTCGCACGTCCTTCGAGTTTTCCCACATTGGTGGCGTTCGAACTGGCCCGATTGGTGGCGCGTTTGATCCATCTATATACTCCAAGCCCACCGAGTGACACCGGCATACCCGACACACCCGACAGGTGGGTTTGAGCCTTGACATTGTAGAAAACCCACTGGATAGTGCGGCCCAACTGGGATTATCAAGGAAAAACAGAACCAGCCCTTGTTTAACGCCATGAACATACACAGAAGGGGAACGTAGAAGCACAAGTAGCAATCGCCGGACAGGCACAAATTATCATTTAATTAGTTGATGTCCGATAGTTCCTTAAACGAGTGTCATGCAAACAGAAGAACATGCGGCACGATAGAGGAAGCACATCGGGCCAGACTCAAAGAGACATAGATGAAAAACCCACCAATTTGGCAGGTCCCTGTCCTCCGCAACTTGACTATGGACACAAATAGAGAGGGAGAGAGAGGGGAGAATGGCTCAAGTGATGCAGCATGGCTGCCATGGGTGCCTTACACCGTGAAAACCGATGAAAACCACCGGGTTGTCCGGGTGAAACAACCTCGAAACTGATTTCAACCTCAGGTCCCTTATAGCCTTTAGCAGTCCTTAATCTTAAACATTGAACCACAAAAAGCAAAACCAACCCCAAAAACACAAACTGGCAAATCCCGGACCCGAGACACAACCGTTTCTAACACACCTGAGGCCGTTGACACAAGCCTGCCCTTTTCACGCCATGTCTATATGGAACTGCCCTTTTCACCACCGGGCTTTCACACCTGGCAGCCGTCCTGACACAGCCGTCCAGACCGGAACCGCCGAGCCGTTGATGGAACTGGTTCACCCCGGCCGAACGGGCTCAGCGGTCCAACGGCACCGTCCAACGGCGCCTGTTCAGGATGGATGGAGGTCCTGCGGCGGGTTCAGTCGGACGGGACGTCGCGAAGGAGTCGGACGACGTCTCGGGGAGACGAGTGGGACTGCGACCTACTTGCCTTCAATGAAAAAGACACCTCTGGGCTAATTACTAGGTTGGAGGACATTGCTCTTAGGTTGGAGGCCACTGCTCTTAGGTTGGAGGCCGTCTTAGTGGGGAGCGGGAGCAAACCCAGCGTTCTCCCCGATGACCACACGGACCGCACTGCAAAATGTTTGGTGAACTCCTTTCAAGACGTGCGACATTTGGAGGATTGTTTGTAGTGGAGATGGTGGCCTTCGATTGCGGCGTTGTCAGCATTAAAATTTAGTGAGCCACAGCTGCATGTCCGGTTTGGGCCATGGAAGGTCTCCAACCCTTGCATCGCCGGCGTGCGCAGCTCAACAATATCTTTTTCAGGTGGGGTGGGGAGAGAGCACAAGACCAGTTTCCTTGCAGCAAGGTCCTCGAAAGGTTTGAGATTTAAGATGTCATGATCCATTCTCCTATGGATCCACATACCTTCTCAGAAGGTATGTGGGCTCTCCAGGCCTACATAAGTAGTCTCCAATCACCGTACCTCAGGTTCGGTATGTAGATCCATAGGGTTCAGGTTTCAATACATGGTGTTCATCCACATGATGGTCCAGGTGGTCCAGGTACGTGGTATTTTTAGCATATGTGAATGCAAGAGCCTGCATTTTACCAGGACCCGACGATAAACAGGTCACCAATTGAGACCTGTTAGGGTCCAACAACCCTCCACTAACAGCCTGTTGGAGGGTGCTGGTAGTGATCTCATCTCAGATTGGAGAGTCTCAAAGGCTCTAAATCATCTTTGAAAAAAGTGATTCTGTTCTCTCATTGAGCTGATTCATTGTGGAACGCCCCTGGGAATGAAAGAAGAGCCTACGGTTCTTGCGTTTGGTGACATCCCAATTCGACCATCGTTTACGATGAAAACGACCAAACCCAGTTCTATTGCAACAAAACAGCCCTTTTGTCCGAAGCACCTGGAACCAAAAACCACCCAAGCCTCTTCCTCCTCGCTGCAACGCCCTGCGCAACAAATCTTCGCGAACCGGCCAAGGCCATCCCTTCACGCCGAGGCGAGCGACCGATGTCGACGGCCTCAGGGGCGAGTGTCGCGGGACCCAGTGATATCCACTAGGTACCCTGGTGCGACTCGTAGGGAATATAGGGAAGCCCCCTGTTTAGAGATTCTATTGGATCCAGCCACCCTCAGCCACCCTGCGAGACGCACCAGTCAGACTAGGTACCCTGGCAAATCAGAATAAGACTTGAACGGAATCAGCAACGAAGTGTGAACTGCTGTCACTAATATATCGTGCTTTGAGCTGCTTCCTTTGGCGAATATATCAACATAGCGACCTTAGTCGTCCCAGATCCTCCAGGCGCGTGGTCCGCTCGGTGCTCCTCCAAGACAGATCTCGGAAATGCCAAACGACCTGCATGCAGGCAAGGAAGCAGCAGAGGTTGAAGAACCGTAGTTTGACTATCCTATATGGGTACTCCTGTAGGGTCCTATAAGGTCACTTAACCTCTGTAGGAAGCGGACCATCCTCACATATCCCGACCTATCAGTGGACCTGAAAAAAGTCCATGGATGGAACGTGAACATATTGCCTGCAGATAAGAAGGCACAGTTTTGGACCCTCAGCATCCGCTACGCAACTCATCAACCCTCACACACACACACACACACACACGCACACCCCGGAAAACATCTTGCATATGTTGCCAAGTTCATGGGATTTTTCGTCCCAAGTGCATGACTAGCTTCCCCCCTGCAGAGACTTGCACAACCGGCGATTCGGCACACAGGTCCCCATCGCCTTCATCGCTCGCGCGCCGTCGCTCGCCTGAGCGCCCCACCTGTCTTAGGGCCTTGGCGGGGTCCAAGTTGGGCGGTCCCTCCAACAACGCATCACTACTCAGCTCACCTGGGGCGCAGGGCACCGGTCGACCGTCTTCACGGACGGACGGAGACGAGACGAGAACGATGAGACCATCACAATGGCCAGGGCGCGGCCAGGGCGCCACTCTGCTGTCCAAGGATCAAGTTCGAACACCGCCTCGCTCTAAAAGATAAACACTACCAACAGAGGTTAAGTGACCTTATAGGACCTTGCCAGGGTACCAAACTGGGATAGCCGAACTAAGGTTCTTCAACCTCTGTTGGTAGATAAGATGTTCCAAACACTAGATAAACACTGGATAAACACGAGATGTTCCATGCATGTCCATGCCATCTCTGAACGTCTTCGCTTCTCGGACGGTCGGGAGGCCGGTCTTTTTCGGACGAACATGGCTCCTGAACGCTACGAAGGTAGCTCCGAACGCATGACTACTACAGTAACTATATATAGAATCTGCATGGTACTTCACGTACTATAATAGCTCCTGGCCTTACTACATAGAAACTTCCCTTCATTCGAACCTCCCGTCTTCAGGTGAAAACACAAGCCGAGTGACTGTAGGCCGTGGTGAACTCCTTGACGGCTTTCGGCAGCTGCCCCAGCACCCGATCCATCTCTGGCAGGCTTTCCGCCGCCTGTGTCGTTGCAGTGGTCGGAGGAAGGCGAATTCCAGCTGTGCCGGTGGTGGTTTTCAGACGGGAACTGAACTTCAGGTGCATGTGACAGCATGTGAGTTGAGGGAGGAAATCCATCAAAATCAGCTTTGCTTGCGCTCATGATCATCTCCCCAGATCCACCAGCAAAGCCGTCCGGATCTGAATGACTGCCCGTCACCTTCCGTTTCCGGAGTTCGATCCTCAGGTCGAACATCACCTTGACACGTCCTTTTGGGTTCCAGAAGAAACTGCACCCGGGAGAATGGACTGCACAAGGAAGTCACCCAAAGCCAGCTTCCAGCCAGGACGATTAAAGAAACAGGGTCTCCCGGAATCCATAAAGCAACTGCTACTCTTCTCTGGTTAAAAAAGAAATCCAACCTAATAGCGATGGCCTCCAACCTACCAGCATGGCCTCCTCAAATCCAAAAGCTACTGTGACCGTTTTCTGGTTTAAAACAAAGAAGCAAAAGAACTGCTACCTACTAGCGATGGCCTTCAACCTACGAGCGATGGCCTCCAACCTACCAGCGATGGCCTCCTCAAATCCATAAGGCTACTGTTTCTCTTCTCTGGTTGAAAAAAGAACTCCAACCTACTAGCGATGGCCTGCAACCTACTAGCGATGGCCTCCAACCTACGAGCGATGGCCTCCTCAAATCCATAAAGCTACTGTAACTCTTCTCTGGGGAAAAAACAAAAGAACTTCAACCTACTAGCGATGGCCTCTAACCTACCAGCGATGGCCTCTAACCTACCAGCGATGGCCTCCTCAAATCCATAAAGCTACTGTTACTCTGAACTCTTATCTGGTTCAAAAAAGAACTCCAACCTACTAGCGATGGCCTCTTCAAATCCATAAAGCTACTGTTACTCTTCTCAGGTTAAAGCAAAAGAACTCGATCCTGACCTTCTTCAAGCTACTGCGCGCCATCCGCTCACCATGGCTCTCGGAGGGTGCCGAATGGTCAGTGATGGGTGGAGACACCTCACCGGCCACATGCTTCTTGCCCAGCCTCAGATCCACGAAAAGCATGGGCAGGATGTTTCGCAGGCAGGTTCGGGTTTCCATAGGCAGAATGATAGAATGGGACCAACGAAAAATAGGGACCTGTTTTTTTTCTGTTTCCGACAACACGGGCAATGAACCCCCAACATGACCAATACCCCAAAGGTGAAGAGGAAATGTACAAACAACTACATACCCTCACTGCTAGTAACGGCGGATTGCTTGCAGCGTCCCCGCTCTAAGGTGTTTTTGTTGCAAAGATCATGTTGCCACTTGTCGTCGGCAAAACTCACAGCAACGGCAGCAGCAACTTTGGCAACGACCAAAGCGCCGAAGAAACGAACCGGTGGCGACGCGTAGACGACAACGAGGTGGCGATCCCTCTCGTAACCCCCTGTTTTCTGGAGGCTGAGCCGTAGGTTAAGCAGATTTGGTCATGGCACGCTGCTGCCAGAACACAAACTTTCGGAAAAAGACAACACATCTTCAAGTTGGATGTGGAAATGGCTTCCAATAGCTTTTCTGCGTGAAATGGCAGCCTTTCAACACCGTTCTCACTTCTCCAAGCTCCAAGGCACCTCAATTTCGGAGCCATCTGTCAAGGACAAAAGAGTGGTGCAAAGGCTAATGAAAGGATATGAAAGGTGATGAGTGATGATCATTCAATCTAAGAAACGCGACTCCGTCAAGTACGGTTAGTTTGGATGCCGCGCTTTTTATCACAAACTTGAAGGCTTTCCTCAGCTCCTTCTACAGTATCGAACAGCTTTGTCATGCAGCGTCGTGCGTTCGTGTCGTGCGATGCGATGCCTTTCCGAGCTGAAATGCGCGGCTCGTTTTCCGCACATGCCATCATGCCTGGCATCGTCTTGCTCTACATGTTCCCTGGGAGTCGGTCTATAAAAAGAATGGTCTAACTGAGTCTGGGAACTGAGTCTGGGAACTTCCTGAAACCTCCAGCCAGGGTGTTCAATATCGTCGAACTGGACTTCTAGGGTGTTCTTGTTCTTTTCTCTCTGCGGCTAACCCTGCGATGCTCGCTCTGCTCGTTTGCTGCAAAACTCAAACGCCTGCGGACCGACCGATCCAGGTCGACCGGTAGAGGGGTACGAGGTGGAAAAACCGCCAACCGCCTGCGCCTTGCCTGCGTTGGTCACATGACGTGTGGTGGTTTCCTGAAGAGTGAGTGAATCTGACTGAAGCGTCCTTTTGATACCAGAAGCAGCAAGTTCTCGGTGTTTTCCTGGATATGGATGATGATTTCCAGGGCCTTCAAAGCTTGTAGCAGTGACAGATTTATTGTGCATGTTCCTGTGCGGTGCTACAGGAGTACCTGAACATCAAGCTGAGCCGGAAGAACCTGATGTCCATTGATGGAGGTTGCCCATCATTCTTTTCCTTTTGCGATTCCATACCTGCAATAGGACCCACATTGAGCAGGGGAGGGACAGTGGACCTTCAACAAAACATACCAAAACCATCCAAAACCGAAAAATAATGAATCTGAATTGTTGTTCAACCGACCAGGTCGCTCTCCGTCAGACCAGTCGGATTGAGTGCGGGATGGGGTGTCGGGGGTTGGCGGAGCGAGTGCGCGGTAAAAGCAGTTGACCCAAAAGCAGTTGACCCACCTGACCGACTTGTCGTGTTCTTGCTGACTTGTCGTGTCTTGTTCTCACCCAATGAAATGAACTCCCATGCCATGGTTCCTTGAGTCAAGAACACGACCGCGAACTTGAAAAACAAGGGGCATCCAATATCGTCCAATGGCCCCTGACGACTGGATAAGCTTCTTGGATCAGCGTGTTGCGAGCTTCACCGCGATCGCAAACCGACCGCAAAATGAACCGTAACCAGGCATCAAGTGAAGTCAACCTTTCTTCTGCTTTTTCTCTTCAAGTAGTCTGTCGGCAGGGCAAACCCCGCCCTCTCTGCTTTTGGCGCGCACCGTTGCACTTCACTGAAAGGCGAGTTCCGTATATGAGAGCAGTGAGCCTTCAATGCTTGTTTGTAAATAACCATCGCATCATCCCAAACTCTTTCCTCCTCAGAACTCTTCAGAATTGAAGCCCCACCCACTCTCGACACGGCAAACTTCCCTGAATCTGAAGCTACCCCTGATTGGCTACATCTATATAGGCTGGGTTGAGTCACTGGCCGTGCTTAGGCCCAGGCACCTGTAGGCAAGTCAAATAGAACCAATTTGTATGGGTATGGGTTGCTTGCTACTGGGTTGGAGGCCAGCGCTATTAGCTTCAGCAAATTGGGTGAGTTGAGTGATGGGCGTACCACGTGTTCATACTCCCAAAAGCAGAACCAAAAAAGCAAAGTGCAAGAACAAACCCCAAATGCTGTATTCTTGAGATGGTCAAACACAAAACACACCAAACACCAGCCATCTTGAGCTGCAAGCCTCTTCCAACCCAAAGTGCCAATCTGGCCCGCAACCCGCAGATTCCGGTGCATCTCGTTTCCGGTCTCACGGAAGAACCCGGTCTCCACGGTCTCATCTCATTCGCCTCATCTCAGTCAGAACTCTGCGGAGGTGGATCCCAGTTCAGACCATCGAAGCACGAACAACCATCCCCAGACCCGCACAGCGCGAGTTTGGGTTCTCCAGCGGGTGGTCGTGCCCGAAACCGGGTTGGTGTGACCCAGAGCAAACCACGAACCGCAAACCACATGAATCAGACCTTTCCAAAGAGGGTCCTCTGTTCGGTCCTAGTTCGGTCTGCTCTCGGCGTTCCATTTCGAGCTTGCTCGTTCCCCCAAATCCGCAAACCACATGAGAATATGCCCCATGGCCCATTTCAAAGCAACTGGAAGCCTGGCAGCGGCTCGCCGGAGGAGGCTGCCTGTGATGCCTTGGACCATCGTCTTCCATCGACCCCGCGACTCAGCCGGGGAGGCGAACATGACCGGTGAAACGAGACCGGTGTCGCCGTGTCGCCGTCGCGTTGCTTCACACCGGTGTCGCGGTTTCACAGCTTATTTGTCGTCCCATGTTCAACAGGGTTCTTAGATGTTTCTTCCCAAAGTGTCTTGATGTTAGCAAAAGCGAGGAACACACGAGCCGTTTTCGCACCAATGTTGAATGTCTGCAAGTGGTCTTCCCGCAGTAATTACAAAGCTGAGTAGAAGGACCAGTGGAGAAGAAGTGAATGTTCTAAATAAGACACCTCAGATCTTTAACGTCGAACTCAATACACACCCTCAAATCCCTGTCCAGGAGGACACGTGTGAGGTACATTCCCCACCTGTGCTGAAAAGAAATGCAACTTCTCAGCATTCTCTTTCTATTAGGTTGGAAGCCATGGCTCTTAGGTTGGAGGCCATGGCTCTTAGGTTGGAGGCCATGGCTCTTAGGTTGGAGGCCATTGCTAGTAGGTTGGAGGCCATTGCTCTTTGGTTGGAGGCCATCGCTCTTAGGTTGGAGGCCATGGCTAGTAGGTTGGAGGCCATGGCTAGCGGCTATCGCCTTCATGCAAAGAAAAGCACACACACATATATTGATCGGTCGGAGGGCACCTGGTTGAGGGCGGATTGCACCTTTCGGGGCATCTCTGCCACCTGCACTGGTCGGCGGCGGCCGGTTGGAGTGGCCAAGGAGTGGAAGCTTTGGGCTGCTAAAGGCAGGGCAGTCGCGTATGGTTAAAACATCAACGTAGAAATTGCATGTGTGTAGCTACGCCCGGCATTTTGTAGATACAACGGTGATGTTAAAACTCGTTAAACTCATCGTGTCATTCTTTTTCACAGCAGATCAAGTGCTCCCCCAAACCATCACGGCCGCGTGGGCATGGCTTGGAAAGAAATCCCAGAAACATGGCCAAGTGTGTCCTGCAACAAGTCACTCATGTCAAGAAACTCCCGATCTCCCCAAGGCCGGTACCTGGTGGACCGAGTGCCCAATCAAACCAGCTTGGGACCTTCACCTCATGGAGTTCACCTGGGGACCCTTTCAAGGTCACTTCGACTTGGGGGCCCTCAAAAGGTCACTGCTTGGGACCCTACAACTGGCTGGTCACGAACTGAAGAAACTGGGCAAACCAACAAAACCATGAACCTCTCCCTGCTTTGCGCAAATCATCGGCAACACCCGGGCCACCGAAGATGGGCAAATTGGCCGTGCAGACTGGCCGGAGCGTGCGTCCGGCAGACCTGACATGGGCAACAAACAGCTGAGGAGTGGGTTATGGAGCTGGAGTCTTCAAGTGCTTCTTGTAACTAAGGATGATCATGAATTGATCATGGAATGAGTAGCTTTTCGGGCTGGACTCTTCTATTTTCTGACGGGGGGCGATTTTAATGATCCTGGATGGAGCACGGAGGTTCACTCTGGTTCACTACATGCAAGGTTGGACAAGAGGTTCACTCTGGTTCACTACATGCAAGGTTGGACCCCGCGATTCCACCCAAAGAAACGCTCTTGAAAGGCGTTGATCGGTCTCAACAGGCAGCTTTGCAAAAATGTGCAAACCAAGCCATCTTCAGTTGTCCACAGTAAATCCAGGCATACCTCTATGATATATGAAACATTTCAATGCATCTAGAGTTTTGCAACCTTACAAACCATCACACATCATCCAGGACATCTGGTTCCCATCCTGGACATCTTGGTGTCTACTTCCTTGTGCCCCGCCTTCCCAACCTCCAACCCTCCCCCCACCAAGGCCAAACATAAAAGACACCGCCCGAAACCACAGCTCGGCGAACACGGCGTCCACACCAAAACACGGAACGCCTATAACGCCTCTCAAAGATCCTCCACATCCACCTCCGACAGGATGACCCGTCCGCACCTGAGGACCACCGCTTGCCCATCCTCCACGTCCACCGCCCGACTTCAAGTCGCCCGCGACCAGGAACTCCGCCAAGGGGTCCTATCGCGGGCTCTCTTGGCCATGAATCACATGACATGAACCGCATCTAAATTCCTTTCTTGAGGGTTTTTGACGCTCCTCAAATAGTTTATGTTAGGATGCAGACTGTAGCAAGTTACAGGTAGCATGTTGTAACATGGGGGCACTCTATATAGATTTCTGCCCTATGCTTTTGGCTTGGGTTGTGTCACAATGTGCCTTACTGGTCGTTTATGGTGCAAGCTACAAACTTGGAAGATGCAGCAGCTTGTACGTCAAGATTGTCTGTCACATACACATGGCTTTGGCTCAATCTATCAGGGTGACTTAAATCTTATATTATCTTATATTTAACCTTCTGTCATGTATGCACCCGGCACACAAGGTGGCTATGCCTCAGAGCACACTAAGACACTACTGGGAATATGATAGGAATAGGCATATTGTATACAATAATCAATTACAATTATATATCACACACCCTAAAAATAGAATCTTTCGAAGATACCAATGTACCCAGAGTCATACCGATCCATACCCATCACCATATGGTCCCACTCATCACCCAGAAACATCCCATCATTCATGGTCCCAGCACCCACGGCCCTCGCCTCGAAGAGGCAAGAAAACGGCCCGGCGCAGGGGTCGAGCCTGGGAGCTCCGTCGGGCTGGTCGTGCTGGTCGTGCGAACGAAAAGAAGCACGGCATCGTGCGACGCCCTGACAGTGTGGAGGCCGCGGAGGCCTGCGAAGGACGAAAAAGGGACCCTTTATATACGTTATTAGGTGAGTAACCAATGCCCCTGCAGGGCAGAGAAGAAACCCCTGCAGGGCTGGACAGAAACCCTGCAGGGCAGAAAAGAAACCTTCGTAGGGTAAAAGCCTACAGGGCGGAAACAACCAGGGCTGCACAGGGCGCAAAAAAAACTACAGGGCACAATTAAAACCCAGCCCCCATGGCTCTTACGTTGGAGGCCATGGCTCTTACGTTGGAGGCCATGGCTAGTAGGTTGGAGGCCATGGCTCTTAGGTTGGAGGCCATGGCTCTTAGGTTGGAAGCCATGGCTCTTAGGTTGGAGGCCATGGCTCTTAGGTTGGAGGCCATGGCTCTTAGGTTGGAGGCCATGGCTCTTAGGTTGGAGGCCATGGCTCTTACGTTGGAGGCCATGGCTAGTAGGTTGGAGGCCATGGCTCTTAGGTTGGAGGCCATGGCTCTTAGGT
>CAXAMN010021696.1:717489-742524 GCA_963970005.1 Durusdinium trenchii
GATGGACTAACCTAGAAACAATGGCCTCGAACCTAATAGCGATGACCCTGGTGATCTGAAGTGATCCCCTTCATCCGCTGTGATGCGTTGCCAGTCATGCGACCGATCGATGATGTTCAGTGCACCCGGGCGCACTGAGTTCTCCGGTGTTCAACAAACGACATGGAGCAGGAAGCTTCCTTTGGGAATCGTTTCACCTCAGGTGAAATAGTGAGCTCAACCACATGCTTGAGCTCACTTTTTCACATGCTTTTTCGCAGGAAGCTTCCTGCTCCGAGTCGTTTCGTGAACAATCGGAACGGAGACAGACCGGCCATCGCGGGCGAATATCACACCCATCGTCTTTGTTCTGTGCTTGAGGAGCCAGGAAAAAAAGCATGCACCTGAAGCATCCTTAAGCAAAACCAGCTTTTTAAGGTTTTACAGCTGTTGCGCACCCCCTCCTGCCCTCACTGCTGCTTCAGGGCACGTGCTGAGGAATGCCCCAAACCCGCTCAAGGATCACGGCCGAGCCGGCCAGCATGAAGAGCAACCTCGGACAGCGGCGGAAAGCGGCCAGGGATGTGGAGAATGCCGTCGTTTCTGCTCGTTCTACGCCGCTTTTTGGATCGAAGAAAATTCCAGCAGGGTCGGTATCGATCGAAAACGTCCAGATGGAACATGGCTACCGTCGGCCAACGATCGCAGTCGAGCCGATCGCCGGATCATGGATCAAGGCCGACTGGACTGGCTCTGGTCCCAGTGCGTGGGTTTCACGAGGCTCTCATCCAGAAAACGGCAAGCGGTTGTGTTTGAAGGGTTTGCAAGACCCGGAATATCGTGGAATGTCCATGTCCGCGAGTTTGTAGACTCCTCTTGCTGGAACAAAGGTTCAAAATGATCAAAAAGGCCTCTGGGCCTCTGGGCCTGTCGCCCGGTCCAACTACTCGGCCAGGGACCTGCTTTGAGCCTAGGCACAGTAAGGTTCCAATGATCCCAAACGCCACAGCAATCCGAATGCCATTGGAGACATCAACAGAAGGATCAACATCCTACGAGACAGAAGGATCGAGGGGCTGGATCTTGGTATCTTCTGAATTCCAGCGATGGCACTTCTATAAAATTGGGCCCAGCCCACCATCCGGAACACCATCTTAAAATATCTATAGAATGTGTCTCGCGCGCTTTGAGGGCCAACATGAGACGAGGCATCCCCTCTTTTACATGAACACGACTGGAACTTGTGGCGGAAAGTAAAGGCAACCTACTGTATTCAGGAGAAAAGACATGGCAAACTCCTGAGATTGCCTTCACACCGTGGGACTACGCAGTTCGAGGCAAAGGTCCAGCAACCCTCAGAACAGACTATGCCTGCTCAAAGTTGATCGCATGAGATGGGGCTTCCAGAGGGAAGCTCTGAAGCCACGTTCACGAGCCCATGTTCTTGCTCCTGGAGGCAGGACCCCAACAAGATCACCAACAGTCCACTCGCAATCGAATCCGCCAAGTTGAGGATTGGAGCCTGATGGCGGCGGCGGCGTTCTGGGAGGGTCCGTCTTGAGCACTAAAGGGGCTCAAAGGCATTTGGAACAGCTGAACAGTATCGGGTCTTTGCCAAGACTCTGTTGTATTTGTGCCCATGAACCGTGAGCAACTAACAGCTACTGCATCCATGGAAAGGAAGAGTGGGATCATCTGAAGATCATAAACTGTTTTCTTTGCAGCCTCAACTCGGCTTGGGCATGCTTGGCTCATCATGCTGAACTTCCTGCACAAAGAAGGCCTTGTTCACAAGTCCAGGAAGCTTTCCAAGGCAAAAAACACAGCAGAAGGCCAAAGTAGAGATGCTGGACCGACAGCATCAGCATCACCAGTAAACTCGGAGTGTTTGCGGCAATGACTGCCGGCAAACTGACCTCGGCATACTGGAGCTGATACCCATGGTCAGAGAAGAGGAAGGTAATTCAAGACTTTAAGATCATCTACCAAGCGAGAAACCTCTTGCAACCAACACAATCCGGAAACCACATCACTATCGCTTCCGTCACCTTGTTTTGAAGGGACGTCTGGGGTGGCTTCCCTCCCAAAAACAAGTTTGCAGGTGAAACGGCCTTTTGGATGACCTAGTTTTCTCTACACTCCAGGAATTGTTCTTGAATCCACTTCCATGATACTGTACCTTTTTGGGGGGGTGAGGTCTCGCTACGTCCTCCGTCGACCCCACCCGGCTCCATGGCTTTGGGGCCGAGCAACTGCGGTGCCCCTGGCGAGAAGAACCAAGCCGAACCACCAGGCCTCAGGCCTCAATGAAGGACACCACGAACGGAGAACTCTCTTCGAAGCGAAGGGAACACCGGAAGAATCCCCCTTCAAAAACAACCGCCTCATGCTTCCCATCCAGTTTGTGGCCCTTGGGATTCTCCGCCTGAAACGATTGATGAGAAAGTTCAACTTCGCCAGCTCGTTCCTTCCGGAGTAGGCCGGCGCCTTGACGACGCCCCACATGCCTCGGCCCGGAACGCGCGCAGGAACGGTCGGAACGGTCGGATGGCACCAACCGAAGAGCAAGGGCCTCCACCCCAATAGCAATGGCACCCAACCTAGTAGCACTGGCCTCCAAATTCATAGCGATGGCCTCCAACCTAATGGCACTGGCCTCCAACCTCCAACCTAATAGCAATGGACACAAACACAAGACTTTTCAGGATGTTGTTCTCGGTGGCTCAGGTCCTTCTTGCTGTGCGAACGATGTGTCTCAATCACTCTCGTGGCAGACGCGTCTTCACTCCGTCTCACTCGGCCAAAGCGGCAGTAGGCGCAGAACAAACACACCACCACCATAACCAAAGCGCCCAGGACCTGCCAAGACCCGTTACGCATTTCGGCCAACCAAGACCAAGTGATCCCTAGAGTTCCCTCCGGTCGTGCCTGCATGGATTGGTGTTCGCCGCTGCCACAAAGGATGTTGGGAAACTTGAGGACGGACAGGTCACTGCTCGGGTGCTCGTAGCCTGCGCTCAAACATGCGAGCCGTGCTCCCCGACTGCCCTTCCGTGCGTGAGTGCTACGCTTGGTACGCTCGGAGTGAAGCCCAAAGAGTTGGGAGGCGGGCATCGGATAATGGGGTGAACAAGAGTGAAGATGTCGTATGATGAGTAGGAATTGGATCCTTTTGCCAAGTCAAGATGGTTTCCCAGGCAAAAACCTTACAAAACCTTGGATGTTCAATGATTACCCGAATCCTGGAGCTGCAATCATAGACGTCGTGGCTGCGCTGTACAGTCGAACGAGCACGGGGGTGTGCACTGTCTCAATGAGCATGTGTCCCACAGACCAGTTTTCGTCCAGCTCGGAGCAGAACCAGCATGGTAAAACCCAGTCAAACCACCCCAAACCTGCTGACCGAGGCACACATAAAGGGAATCAAGCCCAAGCTGGCCTCGGCTGACAAAAAACGAAGTTTTTGCTGGATATATTCTGTGTTCCTTTTCGGTGTCTTCCCCAGGCACACTCACAAGCTAAATTGACAAGTTCACCCGCCCATGATCAAACAAAGAAAAATTGCGGACCGTTTTACCTCGAGCTCAACAGGGGCCTCCGGTATGTGTGCATGATCTGTACTGCTCAAGTTTGTCACTCTCCTCGAGGCTGCTAATGACCTGTGAAACTGAAGCTTGGCTGGATGGAGCGGTCGTCTGAGTTCCTGGTGCTTCCACTTGGCGAATCCTCCAAATCTTTGCATACTTCTGAATCTGAACTGTTCTTGCCCTTTCCCTTGAAGTCCTTTCCACCTTTGCCCTTCTGATCGCTCTTGCCACCAGTGGTTTGCTTGCCACCTTTTCCAGTCGTTTCCCTTGGCCTTACCTTTGCCCTTACTGCAGCCTGTCGATCTCCAAAGGCATCACACCATTTGGATCTATCGACTGAGCGCAGCACTCTCGTTCCACTTGGTGTTGGCGGTGTCGTAGGCCAGCGCTGTCTCTCTGATCTTCTGGTAAGAACTGTTCTGATTGAGAGTCAGATTGAGGTGGTCTTCAAAGGTCCTCCAATCGACTTCAGAAGCGCTGCCACCTGCCAACTTTCCTCCAAGTCTCTCATACTGGTTGAAGTGCTCCTCCAGCTTGAGCAACTGCGGAAGGATGGACAGCTTCATGTTGAACCGTGGATAGGCCACTATGCCTTGTAGGAGGTTTATGGTCCGGTTTCGAGCCTGCGGTTGACAGTTGATCAAGAGCTGTCTGAGTGCTTCATGGCCAATTTTGTTGTCCACATTCTTGATGATGCCAACAAGCCGCCCCTGAATCAAACTGCCAAGCAATGAATAGAGAAACCTCGATCGCTCTTGTTCCTTGCTGTCCATGAGTCCATGAGCTCCCAATCCACCTCAGCTGACAAATTGTCCTCCAACTTCGTCAAATCATCTTGGAGACTGCCATCAACCATTACAAAATACTGCCGAAGACTCCAGTATACCAGTCTCTCCATTGCAAAATCTCTTGTTCTCTGTCCCCAGGATGGAATATGGCAGGTCGTGGTAACAACTGGACAAATCCTTCTTCCCTTGCAAGGATCCTTCACCACTGCTTTGTCCTGCAGTGGCCGCTTGTGCAGCCTGAGTTGCTTGAGCGAGCCAGTTCTGCAGTTGCCAGTCCTGCAAAACCAGCACCTGCAGGCCCGTCCATTCTCAATCTCCACACTCGTCTGTCCTTCTAGGGCCAAGGGCTTTGAGATCTCGTCGAACTCAAGGAGTGGTCACCTGTGAGCTTGTTCACAGCGCTGTTCAACTCCAGGATATAGCAAGGGCAAGGATCACCTTCAAGTACCCTCAAGCTTTGATTGCGAGCTCAAGCAACACTGGTTTATGCTTGTTCGGCGGGGTCGAAGCGAAACCCTGGGGCCCGAGTCTAGTGCGGTCTGGGTCCTGCCGCAAAGGTCCGCTGGAGCTCGGGTCAGATGTCGCCAAATGACCCTCACGGCTCCGCTACCATGCGGACCGTTTTACATCGAGCTCAAAGGGCCTCCGGTATGTGTGCATGATCTGTACTGCTCAAGTTTGTCAAAAATCTATATGTGTTTTCCACCAAAAGATCTATATAATTTCCCTTGCAAGTTTGTGGTCATCTCCAAAAACCTGTCTCATTGAGACCTGCATAGAAGGGAGTGCTTTGTAGAAACACACAGTGGGCCTGTCACTCCCCAAAATTGATCTGCTTGGTTCATTTGATGCGCTCTATCCATCCAAGCGGCTAAAGTTGTGAAAGCTACTTGCATGAAGTTCGCGGACATGCTGAGAACTTTCTCCGTCTTCCTGACGAGTGCCATGATATGTTCTGTGCGTTCAGCGTGAAAAGATCTGAGACGTACCCGCCCGTTGGGTTCGGACTGCACTTTCAATGGAAGTATGGGGTATTGTGGAAAGGAATGGAAACGAGTTTAGGCTGTTCGTTGGAAGATCAATTCGTTGGCCAATGACTTCTTCTGCCACGTCTCCAGGCCAGCTCGCGGCGTCTCACCCATGGGATGACATTGCTCAACACTGCCAGGATTGGCAGGATGCTCAGAACCACCACAATAGCCACCAGCCTCATGATGTAGTTGGGCATACTGCCTGGCTTGTCAGAAGGCGGCCTCCCACTGATACATCTTCAAATCCACTGCGGGCGGGTCTGCATTTGTACAACCAACAAGTTTGGACCATCCAATGGGTGTCCAAAGGAGATCCCTAAAAGCGTAGGGTAGTCCATTGGATCTAGAACAAATACCTCGGAACGGCTGAACGGCTTGACACGATCTACTCGTTGAATCCTGACGCCCGCAAAGACCCAAATCACGACGGAATCGCGCCTGGCGCCACGCAATTGATGCCAACGGAATCCAGATCCAAAAGCACCACGGACCCGGCACTGAACATGGGCCTTTCGGGATCGCGATCGAAGGAAGGTCGACGCCCGGGTGTTGGACTCGGAAAACCGCCCCAAGACCCCGAACCTGGCGTTGCGACAGGTTGGTCAAGAAAGTTCACCCCCTGTAGATTCATATAGGAATCAATGGACCTTGATAGACCTTGCAACCCGGACTGAACAGGCGCTCCCGTGCTCTCTTCCAAGCTGCGTGGTGGACGCTGGCCACTGGATGGAGACGGTGCCTAACACGCCGATGTTCTGCAACAAGGCAACCTTGGGCTCCACATATCAGACAGCGAGTGCCCGTGGCCGAAGAAGTTCTTTACTTGCAGCAAGTTCCAACCTTCGAGAACTGAGGAACAAGGAAACAGCTTCACCAGTTCTCGATGAGTATGTTGTACCACTGCCTTGCTTGAATCAACCAGAAGACCTTACATCTGTGACATTGTAAATCTCTAGGACTTTCAGAATGGCCTAACTTGTGTTGGTTCTGCTCAACTTGCGTCGGTTTGTTCTGGTGGACCATGTCATCCCCCTGCCACCTGCGTCCCTTTTGTGCACTAGCTCCCCCATGTGAACGCAGCGTCATCCCGTTGTCGAACGCAACAAAACCTTGAGTGGGCCGTCTGGGCCTGTCAGGCAATGTTGAAGGGTGATGTTGCATTGCCTGTTGAAGCGCTTCAGTGGTAGAAAGGTTTGCTTTCCAAAGATTTTTGTGGCGCAGTTCCCCATGTCAACGCAAGGGGTGTTGATGGACTACTGCAACTGCACTCTTTGCCATTATCATTTGTCAAGAGACAATTTTGTCATTTGCCTGTATCCCCAGCCCACATTATGCGCCGAGAAGCTACGCCGAGCTGTTCTGTCCACTCTTTGCGAAAAAGGAGTGCCAAGGGGCCCTGAGAAACCTTCTTGGGGCTCTCTCGGCTTTCTTTAAGACTACTGTTTGGTTGGGACACGGGCTGACGATCATCGCAAACAGAAACATCCAGTGAGGGAAACAAAAACAACAAGCCGGAAACTATATTGAAAGCATATGGGAGGCAATATGAGGCAATATGTTCCTTGATTTCGTTCTCTGAGTCTGTACATCTGGATAAACGGCGTTCCTAAGATCGAGGCCTTTGATGTGGTGCTGCGCGCATGTGTCTCGAGTCACAAGAACGGCAAACGTCTGACCACCAGAAACGGCTCCTTCTTTCTCCCGCCATCCCCACACCCCTCCTGTGCCACCATGGCACAGCAATGCCAACACTGCCAATGCAGCAGAAGGTGGCCGATGCTCTCGGCTCATACCTGTCACATCTGACCGAGAGCTGTGAGAGACGGCCGGGCAATAGGTGGGCCTTGCTCCCACTTCTTGCAGAGAAGGGTTCTCTATTCCTTCTACATCCCATCACAGGCCCAAGGGCCCACCCGGGCCCAAGGCCTATCCACACGCCCCAGCCCCTGATGTTGGTCGTCCTTCTCCGAAGGATCCGACGACACAGAGACGGACCAAGCTTCGACGACCCGCAACGACGCACGCGACGACGCACCAACTCCCGGTCTGCGGCCTGGATGGTGCGAGGTAATAGCCCACGGCGCACCCCAAGATGAAGAGCACCAGAAGGACGCTGCCGATGGCCTAGACATGGCCAGAGCATGTTTCACACTGATCCTGGAGAGATCACGAGCCGCTGGAACAGGAGAGTTGCTGATGAACTGGGCCACTGGGGCTGCTTGAATGGCCGGAGATGGTCCCCAAAAGGGTGAAACAGGGTGCTCCATGGTGGGCAGTGGGTCTGCTTTAATGGCCGCAGCTGGTGGCAGCTCCCAAAGAGGTTGGTTTGACTTGATGAGGACAGCTCGGATGCAGCACTGTTGCAAACGAGAAGAACTGATGAAGTTAGATCCTCGAAATTCTCTGCAAACTACACACCAGCAACATCTGTGAGAAGACCTATGATTCCAAGCCTGTTCATACTCTGATTCTCTCCTGCTAGCTGTTTAAGCATACGTATTTATTTCGAGTTCTTCCGAATGATACACCCCTTACGATGGTTTTGGTGTGTGAAACCGTTGATTCATTCCACGCTCAACTTTGGAAGGACTGAGACAAACTCAGCATCAGCTGGTTTCAGAACAGTGCCCCTTCTGCTGGTTCCCAGTTGTTATGAGAGCACGGCATCGGAGCTTCTCCTCCAAACCATCCAAATAACATCCAGTAACAATCCTCGCAGCACCAACAAGCTGAAGTCGACCACTGAACCCCTCTCCTTCACAAGCTGCGTCTCTGCCGGGCACTCTGCACAAACAATACCTTGCCGGCCACCAAAGCCTCAGGTCCGTGACATTGCAAAACTCGGATGGCTAGAAATGGTCCCCAAATAGATAGAAAAGTAGATCCCCACTAAACGCTAAACATGTATTGGAAATCGTGCCACTATCTATTTGGGGATCACTATAGAGCCATCACACAACTCTAAGCTGCGAAACCGACCTGTGCTCAGAGTGTCACTTCAACCAAATTGGCTGCAAGGTAGGAACTTCAACCAAACTGGCTGCAGGTTGGGAATTTGTCCAAAATTCAAAAGCTCCTCAAAGGACTGCAATGCTGCAAGTGCCACTAATTGAACAAAGAACAGAGTTCATGCACATTCCAAAAATGTCCATAAGACTGTTCCACAAGTACTCCAGAATCTAGCAATACCTGGGAATGCAAGAAGTGCGTGTGCAATTGGTCACAGAAATAGCTCAAGCTTCAGGTGGCACAGTGGCACCACAAGCACTAACGAAAAAAAAAAAGAGCACCCGAAAGCCTTGCCCAGGCAATTCCGCTGTTGGCAGATTCATTGCGCAGCGAGGTGCTGCGAGACATCATTGCACAGCGGTGCGGTGTGTAGCATGTACAAAGGCGAATGGGAGGCTTGGGAACCTTGCGAATGGGAACCTGAGGAATGGGAACCTTGCTTGAAGCTAGCGAATGGGAAACCCAAACCTGGGAACCTTTCGACCTGAACCAGTTCGCTCCCTCACCACGCATACCGACCAGTTCGCCGACCCCCCCCACAGCACTGAGCATCACCCCATCCACCGGTTCTCAACGGAAATCTGGCCGCGGAGCACGAGCCCGGCGCGCCACCGGGACAAGCCGAGCCCCGGCAGCGAAAGGTCTGCAGCGGCGAGGACCAATGGCTCACAAAGCCTGGTTCCTTGGTGGGTTCCATCTGGAGATGCTCTTGGACAGTGGAGTGGGTTGGGGCGTAGGTTTTAAGTTTTGATGGTTTGGGAGTACACCCTACCGCATGTCCTCTCATTTTAGGGTGCTCTTGAGAAGGGCCCCATAGTTCCCTTCTCCTTTCAAAGAGAGGAACAAGAATTCAATGGATGAGGACAGTTAGCAAAGGCCAACCAACCGAGAATAGTAAGAATCTGAACCGACTGCTGCTGAATCATGGTGAATCGAAAACTTCGTAGCTCAAGTTGCTCAGGTAGATGTACATACAGTGGGGCCCCTTTTACCTCGAAGGGTTGCATGTTACATGGTCGCACCAATGGCACCCTGGTGCCCTGCCACATAAGTTTCCATGTTGCCATCAGCTCATGATGATGACTACGTCGCCGGAACTTTGGTGGAAATGAGTTATAGTAGAAGTGAAATGCGAACGAAAAGGATTTGAACATTTGAAAGGCCTAGAAGCAAATCAAACAACACTAAAGCGATGATCGGAGTCAATTTGAAAAAATACCATAGGATCATGCAAGTTAGCGGTCTGATGCGGTCTGGGCCCACTGGGTCCTGTACAACTCTCGCCTCAAACCTTGGATGGCAACGTCCAAAAGAGCTACCAGTTGGGCTCAACTGCTGTCCAAAGGGGCCATGCACCCGTGAAATTGCAGGCCCCTCATCCCTTGGAAAGTAATCCATGACAAAGCCCTTTCTTCAGCAAAGCCTCAACACGAGGGAGATTGGGATCGGACTCACTATTGCTTTTCAGATCCTGCCGGACGTCGAATCACTCCAAAGGCCTTTCAAGTTCCAACACCATCCTTGATCGGCATGAATGCCTTGTGGGTATATGTATAGATCGTGTACATGTGGGTTGTTCAAAAGACATGTCATTGATGTCATGTCTACCTGTTGAAAGCTTCATCAGGAACTCAATATTTTGCAGAACGACGGTCCTCCAACTGACTCCCCAGCGGACATGCGATGCCAGTGCCGCACGGCACGCACTGACCCTCCTCTTCAATCGAGCCTGCCTGGCAAGTCGGTCTGATGCTTTCCCGATGAAGCAGATGAGGTCAACGCCCAGGGTACTTTCCAAGTTCTCTTTAAGTATGTAAATAATGCTTGTCAGGAAGATGCCTTCTCGTGACTCTTGCTAGCTTGCTGACAGAAGTATTTTTGTCAGACCAAATACGTCCCTTTTGATGTCAAAATCGAGGAAAAGACTGGAAAAACGCTTGGCCATTCATCTGGTGGCCGACCACCTTTTGACCGCTCGCCTGGCAAACGCAGTCTTTCAATCCGGTGGCCCCCAGCAGCTTTGTGGTGCGCCCAGCAGGGCATGCTTTGCACATTGAGTGGCCCACAGAGTCTTGGTAAAAGCCCTGCCCGCAAGGCTCGCACATGATGCTGCCCCAGGCATCACTCATCATGCCTGGAATCAAAGGGCAGCAAAACTGGTCTGGGCTTAAACAGGTCTGCGTGCACAGTAAGCCAGCCTTTTGAGGTACAAGTAATTAGCTGCGGGTTGGAATATTTTCAGCCACACCAATGTCTTCACAGTTATGTTCTGGGGTGATTCTATGAATCAGTACGTTGATCTCGAGTGGTTCTGATGTGAACGGGAGCCTGCTTCCAAGTACACGTTTCCATCATGACGTCTCAGGAATTTGAGAGGCTCAAGACCAGCCATCCCACCTTTCGCATGATATCCTCAACCATATGGCGTCTCGGATGTTTGACGTTTGTGGTTCCCAAGCACGGCCTACAGGAGATGGGGACAAAAAGACTGGACAGAGGCCGTATTAGAGCAGGGCTCTGGTAGACGGTGAGACTGTTGACTGCTCGTGACTGCTGATTTGTGATCTGCGGCCTGCGCTCCCAACACACCTGACACCTGGCAGATTGCCCTTTGCAGAAGGTTGAGAAAGGTCCCCTCAAGCAGCATTATGATTCTAGAACTGGAATCAGACGGGGATCCCAAAAAAATACCATGCTTGGACCCACTGCAACTCATCATGTCTTCTCCACAAAGCCCCCTGCCTTTGGGGCACTTCTCGCACGAAGTAGAGAAGCTTTGGGCTTGGCTCTCCCCTCGGTCAAAGAAAGCAAACATGATAAACCCACCACCATAACCTCACAATCCATGCTGCCATTGCTCATAGACTGATCTGAATGAATCAGTTCTGAACAGGGTTGCCATATAACGAAGTGATTCTCTGACCAAAAGACATCCACATTGGACCACAGGAGCCAACGATGCGCGTTCGATCGTCAAAAACGGAAGGGTTCCTGACATCATCTTTTTTTCCCCAAGCAAATACATGGTGGCAGTATGGTGCAACCCTAAAGAAGGCGCACCATACTGCAAGATGTTACTTAGCAAGATCTTACTTCCTCTTGCACCTTCTCAATCAGTTGCCAAGAGCACTTAAGTGGATCAAAGCAGGTCGGTTTACCATGAACAGCCTACTTGCCAGGCGGTTAGGGGGGAAGGTTGGTTTTGACCTTCCACCATCGTGCACCCCTCCATCTTCCATCCCGTTGGTGCTGCCCAGGGCTCCAGGTTCGCACTCCGCGCAGCGATAGGTCTTCCCCTTATCGTCTTCAACTTCTTGAGATGATCTGCCAGGCGTACACAGCCCGCAGGACACTGCACCCTCGCGGCTATTGAGGAACGCTTGATTCCTGGCCAGTGAGAAAAAGTTGGCAAACTGTCGTTTTCCCCGCCGAAGGCAACAAACGAAAGGTAGCTAGACGTTTCACTTTGGAACGGCAATGTTTTGTGAGACACATGTTCAAGACCCATCTAACACGGGAATAGTTTCTATGTTTATGCTAACGGTTCTTTTTATGCTGAATTTGGGTGGTTTCTGTTTATATTTTTTTTGCTGACGGTGCTTTTCTTGTGTGCAGAGTGTTTTCGTTTGTGCGAGAAGCTGCGAGCACCAGCTTCATCTAAATTTCACCCTCGGCTGGGTCACAAAAGGTATGCCTCGTTGGAGTGGCACATTCCTCCTCTAAATTTTACCCTCGGGTGGCTCACAAAAGGTATGCACTGTTGGAATGGCACCTGCCTCATCTAAATTATATCCTCCGGTTGCTCACAAAAGCTTTGCATCGTTGGATTGGCACATTTCTCCTCTAAATTTCACCCTCCGGTGGCTCGCAAAAGGTATGCACCATTGGAGTGGCAGCTTCCTCCTCTAATTACCCTCGGGTGGCTCACAAAAGGTATGCATCGTGGATTGGAACATTCCTCCTCCAAATTTTACCCTCGGGTGGCTCACAAAAGCGCTGCATTTCTGGATTGGAACATTCCTCCTCTAATTTTACTCTCGGGTGGCTCACAAAAGGTATGCACCGTGGGAATGGCACCAGTCTCATCCAAATTTCACCCTCGGGTGGCTCACAAAAGGTATGCAGCGTGGGAATGGCACCCGCCTCATCTAAATTTCATCCTCGGCTGGGTCACAAAAGGTATGCATCGTTGGATTGGCTCGTTCCTCTACTGAATTTTACCATCGGGTGGCTTACAAAAGTTATGCATCGTTGGATTGGAAAATTCCTCCTCTAAATTTTACCCTCGGGTAAAGTTTAGAAGAGGAATGCGCCAATCTAACGATGCATACCTTTTGTGACCCACCCGAGGATGAAATTTAGATGAGGCGGGCGCCATTCCCACGGTGCATTCTGTACTAAAACCCCCCTACAATTACTTACTACAACCTCCCGACAATTACGTTCTGTAGTAAAACCTCCCGACAATTGTATTCTGTTCCACAAATCCCCCGACAATTACGTTCTCCACTCGAAACCCCCGACAATGAATTACATCCTGCATTAAAACCTCCCGACAATTACGTTTTGTACCAAAACCTCCCCACGATTACAAAACCCTCCCGACAATTACAATCTGCATTAAAACATCCCGACTATTGCGCTTTGTACTAAAACTTCCTGACAATTGCATTCTATACTAAAACCTTCCGACAATTAGGTTCTGCACTCAAACCCCCCGACAATTACATCCTCCATTACAACCTCCCGACCATTAGATTTTGTACTAAAACCCCCGACAATTACAGTCTAGTACTCTCTCCCCACAGTACCGCATTAAAAAGGGAACCTTTTAATAAAAAAAAGTAACCGTTGGCATTGGCATAAAAAAGAAACCGTGTGCATTTAAGAAGAACTGCGTGCATAAGAAAAGAAACCGCAAGAATTAAAAAAGGCACTGCAAGCATAAAAAGGAAACCCTTGCCCCAAAACCACACCAACCCCGTTGTGCGCAAAAAAAACATCTCAGCATTAGAAAAGAAACACACCCAACCCGTCCAACACTATGAAATCATATACTGTTGAAAGGGATTCAAAAATGTGTTGTCCAGTTTTCAACCGTCACTGGTCACTGTGGTTTTTTTCAGGGACCGAAAGTGTCCACACTTGGATTAAGATGATGTTCAAAGGGTAGTGGTAGTAGTAGTAGTAGTAGTAGTAGTAGAACTTGGGAAGGCAAGCGGCGACGTGAGATGACAGGATAAATTCCTCACAGAAGGTTAAAGGTTAGCCACTGACTGGCAACCCATGGCAGAAGGGCACAAGATCAAATGCAAACGTTGAAATTTAGCAGGGCCAAGTGAGCAAGGCTATGAATCTGCAATCGGGAAGGAAATAAGATGAGACATTTCTGGGATGTGGGAAGCTGGAAAAGGCCTGGCACACAGAAAGTTTAGGAGCAATTCCAAAGTTAGTTTGGAAGTCTTGCCTCCTGGGAAGGCTCTTCATTCACCTGCAACTGCTGGGAACACTTGGGAACTGAACAAATCTGATGCAAAAAAGGAATCTCCAATCTCTAGTTATATACAATGGGACAAACTGTAGTGTATAGCTTAAAGATCCAAACCTTCAAAACCCTTCAACCTGCATCGCCTGGATCATATGCTTGAGATTGAGTAGCTCTTTCCAGCTGGATGCTGGACATGGGAATTAAGTATAGCGAGGCCGTAGCAAGACACCGGATAATATACCCTCCACCAGCAAACACGCGAAACTGCCGACTGAGAAACCATGAGAAACTGCACTGACGTCTCAAAGCCTCCTTTCTTGAAGACAAGTGGAGACTTAAAGAATGATGAAAAGGGTGCCAGAAATTCAATGACTCTCCGACTCTCCTTGAATGATGAAAACCGAGCTAATCACATGTGCAGAACTGACTCTCTTGGGAGACCAAAAGAGGGTTCCGGACAATAGTATAGAGAATATGACTTACATTAAACTATAATATATATATATATATACGCAAAAGGTAGCATGTTTATGATAGGTTTAATTCTAGAACTTCACCGAGCTTCTCGTCCACCACTCCAAAGCCCTCAAGGCAATTGGTGTCATCGGGAATCCAGGCTTTCCAACCTCAGGACTCCAGGACACTAATTGATGGAATTGATTGGATTGTGTGAACTGGTTACACCAATTGTATAAATTCACAATGATAATGCCCAACCTCAACAATTGATTGTGTACATTATTCAAAAAATATACAAATCTCAGCACATACCATGTCGCAAAGGCAAAACAAGAACTGTCCTGCGTCGGAAAAGGATACCAAAATAGAAATTTAAAATCAAAACCTGTGGCAACCTGTGCAGTGCTGTGCCGAGTGGTCAAGTTAAAACCCCATGAGGTGTTTAAAACGTGCAAGGACTCAAAAAAAACCGGTTACTTTGGCAAATGTTCATATATACATCTTCATACATGTTCAATTGGAGGAAACAAACAAGGAGACAAGGCGGGCAAAGACAGTATTTCATCGGGCTTTGCACTGATTTTTGCTCAGAAACGGTCTTGATTCTCCTTGAGCCAGCGGCAAGCCACGTCGGACTTTGAGCCTGTCTGACGCCACCTGGACGTTGCTCAGTTGCGTCCGGTCTCGGAAGATCAGACATAGAGGTAACATAATGTGACATAATATACTAAGGTGAAATGACAAAGGACTTTCCCTGGCAAAGCTGTATGTCATATCGGACCACTTTGGCCTAAGTCATCTGACCCCAGTATAATCCACCGAAAACAACCACTTTTCGGACTTTGCTTAAGCCGTATGTTTACCCTAGGAGATCAGTCAGCCTTGCTCGCTTTGACGTGCGAGATGGCTCCTTTGCGGGTCTGTGCAGGTTCAATCGTTTGGTGCATGGGGAACGTTGATCAGATCGCTAGCGTTGTTGGATTCGCTTCACTCACTCCACAAGCTGTTGACTCAATCGAACTCTTGGCTGCTCCCGAATGTCTTTGGTCAACCCTCCGTTGATCCCGAAGCGTTGACTGAGATCCAAGAGTCTCTAGCAGCAGATCTTGAACCTCTGGCAGCCTGGATGCAACGGAAGCCGAAAGAAGCCGCAAAGAACCGACCAACAAAACGTGAAGCTGCTACAATCGCCTCAACTGCCTCCTTCAGCTTCAATGAAAGATGCAATAATAGGGATCAATAGGGTATAATCACACATTTAAACATACTAGGGTATAATTATCCCATTAAGAGGTTTCAGTGGATTATGATGGTTAGTAAAGACCTCGGTCGAAATCATTGAAGCTTCATGTCGAACAGTTTGTTCGGCTCAGAAAAGACAAAGTGAACCGGCATCAGAATTAGGCCTGTTCTAGTCTGGAACTGAGCATTTCTGTTGGATTGCTCAGGCTGTGGGCAAGATGAAGGTTGGGATGCTTCAACGTCCAAAAACATGGATTGTGATTATGATGTACTTGCTAATAACTGTACTTATGGCTGCAATCCCTCTCATGCAGCTTCTAAGACTCACTCTTCAGCAACCATCGTCATGCCAACCACCGAGTTGAAGCTAAACGGATGATGCTACCCGGTGCTACCTCTCATGGTCACAGGAGCTCAACAGAAAGATCGATACGATACTCAAGTTGCACGCAAAATACTGCAGCAAAATCACAAAAGTATAGAACCAGCTATTGATACCTATTGCGTGTGTTGAGGTTGCTTTGCCACGTGCCCTCCTAAAATTGAACGGTCTTGGCCCTTGCTGCTTCTCAAGCTGAACAGAACGCTGCCGGGACACTCGAAGTTGATCATCCGCACAAAGTTCTTCACCTTTGGGGCCTAGTCAGACGCCCAAGTTGCTGACCAAAACACAAGAAATTGGCCAGATTTGACGACAAAGAAGCTCTAAGAAACCCGGCTGGCCTTAGATTGCAAGTTTTGGCTGACCATCTTGGACACATAGCTTCCTTGACCTCCAGTCTTCTTGTCTCCAGCAAGCCATTCGTTTGCACTGTGTCGAGCAAAAACCAGCTGTTCTGGCAACATTTGAATGAAAGTGGAATCTGGAACCCACCAGTAATGTAAACACTGGAAAGTCCGCACATGCTTCAAAAACAAAGACCACGAGCCAGAGACTGCGAGAGCCGCTGGAATTCCGTAAGCCGTTGACCATTGCATCATGGGCTGTGCTTTCCAACCAGTCCCGGCCGTGAAGACAGGAATACATGTAGAGGCATTGCGACGGCACGCAGGGGCATACCACCAGCGGTCGTTGGTACACTTGGCGACAAATGTACCATCTGATTGGTTGACAACTCCATCGTAGTCGCCTGAATACTTGGCATAGTCCGACATCTGGTTCCGGTCGCTCAGGTCGGTCTCATTGCAGAGCGCCAACTCTGACAAGTTCACATCGTGGATGGAACCAAAATATTTCCTGCGAGTGTCGCATGATTGGCTCCACATGCGACTTGTCGGTCGGTCCAGATTCGACTATATAATACCTTATACATTGCAATAAATACATCATCACACAAAAAAAAAAAACCACACAAAGCAAAATGGGAAGTTCATCATCAGACCAGTCTCTTTGGATCATGATGCGTAGTGTTGTAGCCTTTCAAGTACTGGCCAAACTCCGAGGAAAACAACAAAACATCAAAACATCATGCCCCGGAAACAACCCTTCCGAACAAATGACGTGGAAACGTGTTCTTGACACTGCACACTTGCAGTGATATACCAAGTGGCACAAATGGACCCATGCATTTGTGAACTAGTGTTCTGCTTTGAATACAACGTGAATGTGCTACAAACTGTGTTGCGACGGGGTGAAGTGACCGGATGACAGGCTGGCTGGGACTGGTGGACCAGAAAAGTCGATTGAATCCAAAATGGACCTCACAGGCGGAATGGAGAACGTTGCAGGTTCCGAGTCCAGTGGAAAGCATTCAAACATTTCTGACTTGGCCTATTGAGCCATCAACCCTCCTACTCTTCGCTGCGAAAAGTGACACCGGTGGCCCCTTTAAGAGAAAACCTGGAGGCTTTGAATAAGAAAAATACACTGAGACAAGCGAAGTAACTCTTGTAGAAGTCCAGAGCAAGACCGGATTCACTGTAGGCAGCTTGGAGAATCGCTCGGCTTACGTACATGGATTCTTCTCCTGCATACCCCATGCTCCCTAAATCCTCCGCCGCAAGTCTTGGATACTCCTTGGCGAACTGATTCTGAGTGGAAGCATAGCTTCCAATCCAAGAGTCCACGCTCACATGGATCGTCGTTTCTTGGACGCCGCAGACCCTGTTGTCTTTGTCGTTGAAGTCGGTACATCCTGCCAAAGCGAAGACTGGAGAAGCTCCATTCCCACCCACTGTAGGATCGACCTCAGCATGGAAACCAAGCACCTCGCGGATCATCAGCGCTGTCATGTGGATGAGAAGGGAGTTTGATTCCCATGCCATTTCAAACAGTCCGATTGGCATGTTGTTGCCGGCATCATCCTGAAGGCAGGGGTGAATGTTCATGGGTTGGTAAATCTGGTGGATCATGGACCATACGCAAAAAGTAAAATAAATGCAGCTAGGGAGAAAAAAACTATATGGATTTTGACGCAACTCTCCCTTCCTGGATGTACTCTCTCTGGCTTTCTGGCACGCCGTCAGCGAGGCAAAGCTCTGAGCCCCAACCCACAATCGGGCGTAGAAGCACCACTGCCAAACGCAGCGTTGCAGCCATGGAAAAGGCTCCGCTAATCGCTAATGAGCCGACTGACGGGGCCCAGGAATACCCAGGCACGGGCGAGCTCCGCTAATTACGGCTACACAAAGCTGAAGCCAAAAGGCTCAGTGGCGCCTCCGATCACCAACAATCCACCTATTCACGGCCAATTGCCTAGTGCTGTTACTAAATCCATCCCTAGTAGAAGGAGAGTATAACAAGACTCAAGACGCTGACCGTTTGATGCCAATTCAGGCTTCGGGATCGAAGAAAGGAGTTGCTCCTTTCAAGTTCCACACAGTGATCAAAAGCAACTTCAACTGCCAGCGACCCACGCTCCAACACACTCATCGGCCCGGCCTGGCCTCCAAACGACTCCCCCCAACGCCTTGCGACGTCCGCGCCGGCGACGGCACGGCCCGCGCAGACGTCCGACGTCCGACGTAATGAATATCACTTGGATGTTGTCTGTTAGAAGGGCTTTGTGTCTTTGAGATACCCAAAACACTATCGCTGCCAATGGTTCTTTTCCAAGAGTTGCTCGTGTCCACCTGTTTGATCCAGTCGTCCCAGAACGAACGGAACTCTATGCATCGTGAGAGACGTTCGGATGAGACGAGCCGATCGCACGCCGAGCCGATCGCACGTGCGAACCAGCGGGTTGCGCACAAACTGGCCATCTCCAGGTCCTTGGATGCCCTACAAATCTTTGGTGCCAACTCAAACATGTGGACGTATCAACCCAAAAAGAGTAAGCGGCAATGTGAAGAAGGAGTAAGTAAGGTCTGCCGAGGTAAAGCCCATCACAAGGGCATTGAGCACTCTGAAATAACTATGTGTCTTCACTCATTTCTAGACGGGTTTCCCCATCTCAGTCGCGGCCCGGATTTGTCAATCAAGGCAAATAATATATCAAAGTTGAGGCGGATACTCGGATACCGCAGGTCAGTTTCTTTGTCCTTAAATACTATAGGGCAAAATTTGCAATGCGTACCTTGTCATCTACCTTTCAAAAAAAGGGAACGACCGCTTTTCCTTCAAGGATTGGCACCTTTTGTTAGGCCTGCAGACATACTTCGCTGGAAAATCCATGAATGCTCAAAAGATCTAGCAGTGAAACTGTCCCAGGCTAACACAAAGCAGAAGTGCAACCAAAACATCATGACCCTGAACACAGGGACCTTTATGGTCCAAACGCTTTTTGGGGTTGCTTCGGAGAGCCGTGAGCAATATTTAAGGCAATCCACCGTAGTAGTGGCCTTCTCAGTCTCCAAAAGACGCGTGCAGAAGCGTTGTTTTTTCTTTGTTTCTCTTTTTGTTTAAAACCCGGAGGGGGGTAGAAGAGGTAGTAGCTAGTAGCAAACAAATAAGCTTCTATAGGTACAGGACACTGCTTCCTTGAAGAAGCGCTCAGGTTGTCTTGGGAAACTTAACTGAGATCTATCAACTCCGCCGGAAACCCAAGGAGAAAACGTGTTTCAAACACTCGGCTGCGGCTAAATGGCGCTGCGTGCTCCAACATAAGTTCAAGTCTTCAGTTTCGCATCGTTGGTTGGACTTGGTACCCTCAAAAAGAATATTACTTTGAGGTGGGGGGACCTTCGTGAGAAAAGCCGCCAGTATAGGCATGTTCACGGGCTTTCTGAAGAATCAGTGCATGACGTACATGTCGATTCCCCGGGGAATCCCAAAAAACAACAAGCCGAACCCGGGAACCTCTCCGCTCGGCCACCGTCCGGCCACGTCCGGTCACGAACCACGCGACGAACCACGAGGAACAAGGCCGTGCGTTTTGGGTGCAAAACAGTGGCGCCCAAAGATGTTTATATGGTTTCGCTAGGCTTCACGGAGAATTTTAGAGGAATTGGATTCAATGTGCAAATTGTACACTACAAAAAAAGGAACAGGAGCAACAAGAGGCGCAACAAGAGGAAAATAGAAGAAGATTGTGAACGATCCACAAAGCAAGTGTCGTGAAAAGTTTTTTTGAAAAGTCCATGACCCCTGAAGGACTATATGTTTGGTCATCCGACCCTCTACAGACTTCATGTCGGGGTGCGGGGTGCAAAAATGGGAGGTGCAAGGAGAGTATGAAAGAGGGATCAACCACCCCACAATTAATGTCAATGCCTGGGTTTCTAGTCTATTAGTAGCAAGGACGCTATTAAGGTGGAGGCCAACGCTCCTAGTAGCAAGAAGCTTTCTTTGTCAACGCCTTGCTCCTAGTAGCGATGGCCTCCACCTAGTAGCTTGGGTTTCTAATCGGCCGGATTCACCTTGGGAGGCGGTTGGAAGGAGTCGGCAGATGACAGTTCCATGGAATCACTATCGGCCGATCAGTTTCGTGAAGGTGCGCAGGCTAAGAAAAACAAAGAAGTTACAGAGTCCAAAAGCTGGTTTTTTGGTGGTTTTCTCAATCCATTTGGATGCGTATGGGTCCTTCAGCCGCCTGCCCATGTATCGATCCGGTCGACCGAACCTGGACGGATCGAGAGACGGAGCCTGGCATGTATCGAACGGTCCACTTCGGTCGGTCTGCTTGTCACTAGCTGGTCTATGACTGTCTTAAGTGTCTTGGCAGGGTACCTTCATCCCTTCATCCCACCCAGGTATCCAAGTCAATTCGTGTACCACCACCTACCCGCCCATTTCAACTAGCAGAAATTGTTGACCAACTATTTGAGAAGGTGACTTGTCCCCTGAAAAAATTCGGGATTGGGACGGTTGATCCTTTTTGAGAGGCCTGTAGACATACTTCGCTGAAAAACATCTATGAATGCTCAAAAGATCTAGCAGTGTCTCTGTCCCAGGCTAGCAGTGTCTGCAGAACTGCAAGCAAAACAAACAACCAGCACAGCCTGCCAACAGGCATCCCTTGAAAATAAGGGGATCCGAAAACAGGGATTCATCGAGGAACCGGGCGACCAGCGACACCAATCACCTGATCCGCCCACCAGGAGACCCGACCGCCAAGGGCCCAGACCAGCGGGTGGAGCCGATGCTCGGGTGGAGCCGCGGAGCCGTGGAGCCTCACGTCGCTCACAGCCGGGGCGACCGTCCTGCATTGGGTTAGGATGCGACCGATGACCGTTTCATCCCACGCACCGGTTGTTTTCAGCCACTCTTTCTTACCATCCGTCCTCGCCTGTGGAAAACTACGACAGTAAGATAGTAAGACGATGTATGGATGATGGCGATGGCATCTTCCCTCACTGTCAAAAGTGGACCCCGCAGTCCACGACATGAAGGGCTTGGAGTTCCAATGCCAAAGAATGAGCTGCACCGACTCTGGAAGTGCAGTTCAAGAACGAAGCCACAGAATTGTGTCAACATCTGTCTATTCGACTTCGATTGCAAGCATTGGCCAATCCTGCCACCTTCAAAAAACATCATCCTGAAAATTCACGGTTAGCAGCAAGGAGAAAGCCAGCCGCGGAGCCGTGGCATGCGGTTCTGGCGCATCGTCGGAAGGAGGTCTTTGCCCTCCTTCTTGGCCTCCAAAGGCTGACCATTCGACCTATCAAGGCAAAAAGGTGCTGTGCATATTTCACCTAGATCTAGCCAAGCGTGTGCCGTGGCAACAAGGTTAAGCAATGACATTCCAAGTGAACCGTACATGATATGACAGCTAAAGGATGGCCACTCTGAATACGTAGAACATTGGCTCTTTCCAATTGGCTTATTATTGCTTTGCAGATCTGCTTGGTGTGCAAGCTGCTTTTCCGTGGTGTTGTTCTCGTTGATGTCCGTTTGGGTCTCAAAATGCAGGTCTGAAAGGCAGTTTTGAGCCTTGGGTGCATTGGCAAGTTCGCCTTTAGATTGAATGTGGAGGGTGTTCAAAAGTCTATTTTGTGCTGTCCTAGTAAATCCATGTAAATCCTAGTAAACCTGCATGATGATCCCTATCCTTACTTTCCATCCCCAAAGTGTCAAGTAGATTGCAAGTAGCCTGATGTCTGAATCGACACACAAACCTGTCAGATCCTAAGCCTTCACAGATCCCAAGCACCAGAGAAACCAAGTCAAACCAAAAATTCCACGCAGCTTCGGAGCGAACTCTGGGACAAGCAGTAACAGCCATCCTGACACTGGTCATCTGAAAACGTATCAACATCTTGCCACAGTAGTGTCCCAGATTCTTCCATCGCAGTGTCGAATTGCGCCTTCAAATGTTCAAAGACAGAGGCACGGTGAAGGCCCCGCGATTCGCCATGGGGCGTGCCGGCCCTGCAAAGATTCAAATCAGCTTCATCGGTTGGGTCGAGAACCACACCGTTTCTTCCCGCAGAACTAGACCTCACATTAAATGATAATGTGATCTATAGGACAACTGTAGGAACAGCAATCTTGGTACAATGGCCTCCAACCTAATAGCTGGGAAAAATCAACCTCTTACAACACTGTTGTCCAAGATCAACGCATCGGCGAGGCAGTTCAGGCAGATCGGCCGTTTCTCCCCGCAGAACTAGAGAACCCACATGTGATCTAGGACAACTGGGAATGGCGATCCTGCTGGTCTGGAAAAGTTCAACTTACAACTCAACACTGTTGTCCCAGATCAACGCGTCAGCGAGGGAGTTCCAGTTCCGTCAGGCAGATGCAGGCCAATTAATCTTAGCACGCCATCGACACGACCGGCATCCCTTCAGGGCGGTCGTCAGGAGCATGACGCTCATCCTTGGCTCGCAGAGTTTAGCCAGCATGGACTTAAACAGAAAGGAAAGGATGACTCAACAATCAAACTTTGACCGGGGAGGGCCTTGAAAGCAGGGGCTTCTCCATGTTGAATCGACTGGCTGGATAGGACACATGGCTATGAAATCAGCTAGAAATGGATGGTGATAAATGATAACGTCTTAAACCCAAAATAAAATCCTTCAGAGATACACATCAGTTTGATGTTGCATCAATTCGGACGGACCTATTTGCACAAACACTGTTGCCCTTAGCTATGCTTAGCTTTCCCCAAGATAGGCGGGTGGGTTCTACACCCAGCCGGGTCTAGCGCCTCCCGTTCCTATCACCCCCAGTGTGACTGTTAGGGGAAAGTAATGAGTTTATATACTCGGTTTTCTGAGTTGTCTTTTGTTTTCGGTTCAAAAGGGGCCCCCAGCATGTCCGTGTGTTTGTTCTTACGTAGTTGCCATGTCTACGGGATCCGAGTCGATCCGAGGTCAAGAATCACATGGACAAACGTTCTGCGGCAAATAGCCCCGTTCTGCATCCCAACGATCGATTTAACAACTAGACGACGGTTGGCCCGAGAGCGAGACATGTAATTGTCCAGCACTGTCGAAAAGATGTATAGAAAGAGAGAAAGAGAGGGTGGATGTGAAGGAGTGACAGTGTGGATGTGCAGGTGCGATACAGATCTGTAGATGTATGGAGGTGGAGAGGTAGATCCGTGGATGTGAGCGTGCGAAGATGTAAGTGCACACACAGAGACGAGAGAAAAGATATGTAGAAAGAAAGAAAGACAGGACAGATGTGAAGGAGCGACAGTGTGGATGTACAGATGTGATATAGATGTGCAGATGTGTGGGTGTGGTGGGGTGGAGAGGTAGATCTGTGGATGTGAGCGCGTGAAGATGTAAGTGTAGAGAGGTGAGGGGGTGTAGACGTAGATGCGTCGATGCAACGGCAGCGCAACGTCAACCTTAGTTGTGCAAGTACAGCGCTGAAGAGGTTCAAATAGAACTGAAGAACGTACATTTCACACTGAAGTTTCCACGAACAGGGCGACCTGAGAGTAAACGACGTCACGATCATGACAAGCGACTCGTGTATTCCAAGCGAACATCGTTTGTCATGAAGGTGAAGTACACACATACTAACGTCACGATGACTCTTTTGTGGCAGCCACGTATGAGTAAGCAAACAGCAAAAATTCTGAACCTCTCAAGAGAGCCGGGCGGTCGGGATACATGACTCAGCTGCAGGGGCGCCAGAGCAGCCGCGAGAGATGACTCAGCCGCGAGAGATGACTCATCCGCGTACTAAAGTTGTACTACAAAGTCGCCAGTTCTCAGCTTCCAGCTCCACAGCTTGCTCCGCGTACTAAAGTTGTACTACAAGGTCGCCAGTTCTCATCTTCCAGCTCCCCAGATACTCCGCGTACTAAAGTTGTACTAGAAAGTCGCCAGTTCTCATCTTCCAGCTCCCCAGATACTCCGCGCGCTAAAGTTCTACTACAAAGTTGCCAGTTCTCAGCTTCCAGCTCCACAGATTGCTCCGCGTACTAAAGTTGTACTACAAAGTCGTCGTCAGTTCTCATCTTCCAGCTCCCCAGACACTCCGCGTACTAAAGTTGTACTACAACTTCGCCAGTTCTCATCTTCCAGCTCCCCAGATACTCCGCGTACTAGAGTTGTACTACAAAGTCACCAGTTCTCAGCTTCCAGTTCCACATACGTGTACTAAAGTTGTACTAGAAAGTCGCCAGTTCTCATCTTCCAGCTCCCCAGATACTCCGCGTACTCAAGTTGTACTACAAAGTCGCCAGTTCTCAGCTTCCAGCTCCACAGATTGCTCCGCGTACTAAAGTTGTACTACAAAGTTGCCAGTTCTCATCTTCCAGCTCCCCAGATACTCCGCGTACTAAAGTTGTACTACAAAGTCGCCAGTTCTCAGCTCCACAGATTGCTCCGCGTACTAAAGTTGTACTACAAAGTCGCCAGTTCTCATCTTCCAGCTCCCCAGACACTCGGCGTACTAAAGTTGTGCTAGAAAGTCGCCAGTTCTCATCTTCCAGCTCGCCAAATACTCCGCGTGCTCAAGTTGTACTACAAAGTCGCCAGTTCTCAGCTTCCAGCTCCACAAATTGCTCCGCGCACTAAAGTTGCACTACAAAGTCGACACGCACGATCTACGCAGAGGGTTGCGCCGGACCGGGCCAAAACGCACTCTCGCCTGCATTTCGCGCGCTCGACAC
>CAXAMN010021696.1:767906-841853 GCA_963970005.1 Durusdinium trenchii
GCGTTCGATCGTCAAAAACGGAAGGGTTCCTGACATCATCTTTTTTCCCCAAGCAAATACATGGTGGCAGTATGGTGCAACCCTAAAGAAGGCGCACCATACTGCAAGATGTTACTTAGCAAGATCTTACTTCCTCTTGCACCTTCTCAATCAGTTGCCAAGAGCACTTAAGTGGATCAAAGCAGGTCGGTTTACCATGAACAGCCTACTTGCCAGGCGGTTAGGGGGGAAGGTTGGTTTTGACCTTCCACCATCGTGCGCCCCTCCTCCATCTTCCATCCCGTTGGTGCTGCCCAGGGCTCCAGGTTCGCATTCCGCGCAGCGATAGGTCTTCCCCTTATCGTCTTCAACTTCTTGAGATGATCGGCCAGGCGTACACAGCCCGCAGGACACTGCACCCTCGCGGCTATTGAGGAAGGCTTGATTCCTGGCCAGTGAGAAAAAGCTGGCAAACTGTCTTTTTCCCCGCCGAAGGCAACAAACGAAAGGTAGCTAGACGGTTCACTTTGGAACGGCAATGTTTTGTGAGACACATGTTCAAGACCAGTCTAAAACTCTGAAATCCTATACTTTTGAAAGAGATTCAAAAATGGGTTGTCCAGTTTTCAACCATGCCCCGTCTCTGGTCATTGTGTTTTTCTAGGGACCGAAAGTGTGCACACTTGGATTGAGATGATTTTCAAAAGGTAGTAGTAGTAGCAGTAGCAGTAGCAGTAGCAGTAGTAGCAGTAGCAGTATAGGAGCAGGAGCAGGAGCAGGAGGAGGAGGAGTCGTCGTCGTCGTCGGTGGTAGTAGTGGTAGCAGTAGCAGTAGCAGTAGTAGCAGTAGCAGGAGCAGGAGCAGGAGCAGGAGCAGGAGGAGGAGGAGGAGTCGTCGTTGCCGTCGTCGGTGGTAGTAGTAGTAGTAGTAGTAGCAGTAGCAGTAGTAGCAGTAGCAGGAGCAGGAGCAGGAGCAGGAGGAGGAGGAGGAGTCGTCGTTGCCGTCGTCGGTGGTAGTAGTAGTAGTAGTAGCAGTAGAACTTGGGAAGAAAAGCGGCGAAGTGAGATGACTGGATAAGTAGATTAGTACTTATGAAACAACCCGACCCCTTCAATTTCCTTTCAACGTAGAGGTGTTTTCATTCACCAGTTCAGAATCCAATTCCTCAGATAAGGTCAAAGGTTAGCCACTGACTGGCAACCCATGGCAGAAGGGCACAAGATCAAATGCAAACGTTGAAATTGAGCAGGGCCAAGCCAAGTGAGCAAGGCTATGAATCTGCAATCAATCTGAACAGGGCCAAAATGAGACAATTCTGGGATGTGGGAAGCTGGAAAGGGCCTTGGTAACAACGGGACACCCAGAAGTTCGGAGCACTTCCAAAGTGAGTTCGGAAGTCTTCCCTCCTGGGAAGGCTCTTCATTCACCTTCACCTGCTGGTAACAACGATGTGATACCAGAGAGGTTTTGTGGCAAGCTTTGGGCAGTCTTCTTGGGAGCTGAACTAATCTGATGCAAAAACGAATGTGATGCAAAAAGGGATCTCCCATCTCTATTAAATATATATATATATACACATATACAATGGGACAGACGGTAGGGTATAGTTTAAAGATCCAAACCTTCAAAAGCCTTCAATCTGCAAGCCTGGATCATATGCTTGAGGTTGAGTAGATCATTCCAGCTGGATGCAAGACATGTGATTTAAGTGTAGCAAGGCCGTAAAAGAAACCGGATAGTATACCTTCCACCAGCAAACACGTTCCATCCGACTGAGAAACCATGAGAAACTGCGACGTCTCAAAGCCTCTTTTCTTGAAAACAGGTGGAGACTTAAAGGGTGCCAAAAATTCAATGACTCTCCGACTTTCCTCGAATGATGAAAACGTAGCCAATCACATGTGCAGAACTGACCCTCTTGGGACCTGGGAGACCAAAAGAGGATTCCGGACAATAGTCTAGAATTACAAAATATGGTAAGGCCAGAATCCTTGATTAAAAAATATCGAAAAAATCAAAAAATGGAAAAAGTCAAATGGAAAAGTCAAAGTCAAAAAATCAAATTGAAAAGTCAAAGATAAGTAGAAAAAAGAACGTAAAAAATAACATCAAAAGTAGACCACTGCACGAAAATGTCAAAAATGTAAAAAACAAAAAAGAAAGTCAAATAAAAGATTGAAAACATGTCAAAAAAGTCAACCGCTCGAAAAAGTCAAAAACAAATTTTTTGAACAGTCGTCAAAGTACCGAAGGCGGCGCGACGGTCCGAGGTAGCAGCAAAGGACTTTTGGGCCAAGAGCGATCTGCAGGTAATGCAGAGTGGAAAACAGTTGCAAGTGACATGGTGCTTTCCTCCAAAGCTAGTATGCTTGATTGCCATGCTGTTCGTTCTGAAAACTTTCAGACCCCTCCTTAGCTTTTGAGGGAGCACCAGCCTTGGACCGTTTTTCGGTCTTGCGTCGGTGGGGCCCAGCTTCTGGCAAAGCTTCTTCGCTGGGCCGCAGTCGCCACAGGCTTGTTGACATAGCCTGCAGGATTGGTTCTCTCTCGCGGCCTGCTCATTTTGGTCATCATAGTTTGTGTAACTGAGGGTCTCCTTGATCTGGGCGACCAAAATCTTCACTCCTTTGTCAGTCGGCTGACCGGCGTCTTTTGTGATCGTGCTCTCGAGGGACTTTGCGCCCGTGATGGCGATCATCAAAGGTCGAGCCATCTCCTTTTCGATGTTGATCAAGGGGGCTAACCGCCCTAGCTGAGTTCCAAACGTTCCTCCAAACATCTTTGATAGCGCTAGCGACGTCGCTATGTCGAAAGCAGGCAACGCCATCCTTTAGCACAGTCGGCATACATGTGTTCTCCGTGCTTTTTAGCCCACTGGATCCGAGCGGAGAGGTTACTTTTCATGCGATTTTGCGAAGAATCCAATCGGGTCTTTTTCAACTAGTCCCCTTTTCGGTTGATTGGTGAAATTCCACGTTTCAGCGAATCGTGCCCGTATGACTGGTACCAAATTTTTCGCAAATTTATGAAACTCAGGAGAAATGTCAAAGTTTGGGCGGGTTGCAATTTTCTTCAGAAAGGTTTCGACTCGGGCGCGATAGTTTAACCGTTTCCGACTTGCCATGTCTCCAAGATTGAGCCAATTGCGCTTGGCCACACGTTTGGGGCATACTTCTGTGCCTTTTGTTTGAGGGTCTGCCTTGGGATTAGATGCAAGAAAGAGTCCCACGAGCGCTTTGTTCCATTGCGCCTTATCAACATCGATTGTATTGGGGAGTTTGTGAAGGAACTGAGCCTGGAAAAGTTTAGACCACTGATCACGGAGAGCACACGTCCACTGGTCCCTTGACATGCCGGGAGGTATCTCAAAGACGGTTGGCTTGGGGATGGTCCACCGACAGGTATCCTCAAACCATGTCTGCTTCAAAGTGGCGCAGAAGGGTTTGTGATCGCTGATGCGGTAATGGGCAAAGCAGACGGGGCTAGTCAAACTCACCTGATTGGTAGAAATGTGGTCGATTGTTTGAGATCCCTGCCAACGTGTTGGGTAGCCAGCCAGTCCCTGGGCAGGCAGTGCTCCATGGATCTTGGCAGAGGTTGAGAAAGGCCCCTGAGCGAGGGGGTGGTTGAAATCACCTGCCCAAAGGAATGGTCTATTTTCTGCACCGATGCGGCAAGCCTGAAAATTGTCAATATGTTTTTCCGCGGCCAGGTTGTGTACCGGATCAGGACGTGGGGGGGGGGCGCATAGTTGATTACCGACCACTCACCGATTTGCACGATCAGAGTTTGAAAGGACTGGGTGTCTCCCTCAAGGATCCTGTAAACAAGTTTGTGGGAGCGAATCCCTGGCAAAGCTTGCGGCCTCGGCAGTGACTGTTTACTGGCAAACATGCAATTCGATGCGCTCGAACAACGGCCTCTTGGACACGTTTGGCGGCAGTTGGACGAGTTGCACTGCGGCGATCAGAAACAAAGTCCACTCTCAACACTCTAGTGGAAGTCACGATTTGGTGATCAAGGAATCCCGCCTGCTTGAGCACGGCAGCATCACCTGGTTTCTTTGGGCAAACCTTAAGCTTATCAAGATTTTACTTTCTTGAAACCCAATCTGGGCGGAGCAGCTCTGCCAGGCTTGGACCACAGCTTGGGCAACTCTGGGACTAGGAACGACAACGTTGCAATCATCCAGGTAAGTGGCCAACACGAAATTGGAGGTGTCTTTGCGTTTAGATTGCAGGTCAGCTTCCACTGCTTGCGTCAGACCTGCCAAAACAGCGAGGAGACATAAGGGGCTAAGCGCATCTCCCTGAGGCAGTGATGTGTTCACCAGTGCTGGTTGGCTTTGGCATTGTTGACCGAAACACAGAAATCTTTCTTGCGTCCACACTTGCCGACACACCTCCACCAGGGGTCTGGGTGCCCCGAGTGAGAGGAGAGCCTCTGAGGCAAGTTCAGGGCGAAGAAAATCAAAGCGCATTTACTATAGTCGAGACTGATCAGCACGGCATGGTCCTGAAAGGCTGCATCAAGGGACTGGACAGCTTGGTGCACCCCACGGTTAGGGACCGCTCCACAACTCGTTGGAGGGATCCACCGGGACAACCATTCACGAGCGGTCACACGGCGAACCCATGTCGAGGCAATGACTCTCCAAAGAATGCATTGCACTGCGATGGGCCGAGCGCCAGCACAGGAAACTGAACCATCTGGTCTGGTTTCCGCACCTTCTTTTACCAGGAAAACTTGTCGAATCTGTTTCCAGCTTGTCGGGACGAGACCCTTTAGTATCCAGGCATGAGCAAGATCACAGAACACGGTCCAGGTCTCCAGGGGCCAGTCCACGATCTTGGATCCTGACCAACCATCGATGCCGGCGGACGAACCATCCATGAGGTGAGCTTGGGTCTGCAATTCCTCAGGCTGAAGTGAGGTCCATTGGAGAGGAGTTGTGGTTGGCGCACGGTGGCGCCACCACGGTATGCCTGCCGTGAGAGCGTGACACAGACGGAACCAAATTCTCTCCCAAAAATTCTCAAGATGGATAACGTGTCCTGCACACAGGTCGCAGGGGCTTGTTGGGGCAAAGCTTCATCAAAGACAGTCTGGGTAGCATTGGCACTGCTTTTGTGCACCCAACGGTTTGCTGCGCGACCATCCTCCTTCATGGAAGATTTCCAAGCATGAAGGCGATCTTTGGATGCTGCTGCGGCTGATTTGGAAATTTCGATTTCCAGTAGAGAAACACCATTAAAGATGGATTTTCCGACCATGGAGAGCACGTTTTTGGCGCGCAGTTTGCGGAGCAGTGCTTCGGCCTCCTCAACGCTAACGATTGTCGCTTGGCTTCTAAGGCTTGACCTAAGAGTTTACGAAGACTGCGCTCACGAAAGGAAATCTGCTGTTTGGCGCGAACAGTTTGCACTGCGTTCAGGCGAACTTTCGGGAAACTTCCTTTGCTTCTGGCGGAGCCTTTGTTGGGAGAAGTGTACCCTAAAGTGCGAAGGGCGTCCACATGCATGTGCTCTGCCAACGCACAGAAAGCAGCCCAATCGAAGTCGACATCACCTGTGAATTGCATTGGGCTTTGGTTTAGCCAAGCATCTTGTAGGGCCTTGCGCCAGAGAGCTCGGGGTACCTCAGTGGGCTTTGAAAGCTTCCGGGTGTTCACATATTCACAGAAAGGCAGAAGGTAAGGTTGCGCACGGCCTGCTTTTCTGAGCTCTGCTCCAAAGCCAGTCAATGGCACGGTGACCTTCCCAGCGAGTCGGTAGGAATTCTCCCGACAAGGGGTCTTTGACCCCAGCAACTTCACTGCCTGGAAAGCATCCCTGCAAAAGATCCCAGTTCAGGGGAGTGACATTCCAATCGCCCCCTGCAATGCACGGCACGCCCGGACGGCATCCTAAAAACCACTCCTCTAGAGTGGACAAGAGATGGGTAGGGTCAACTTTAGGTCGGTTGTAGACGCCCGCCAAAATCTGATTGACCAGTATGGCAACTCCACCAGTGGCATAACAGGCGCCTAGCCTATTGATCAAATCAGGGGCTCGGGCACTGAAGACACGGTAGCCGTGCTTGGAACACCAGGCAAAATCGCTGAACTTCACCTCAGTCATTCGAATTCTTGTAGACTTAGGAAGTCTAGTTTACGGGCAAAGGCGAGTTCTGCACACTTCCACGCTCCTTCTGCTCCATCAACATTTGCAGTACAACCGGAAAGAAAGCCTTCAGGGCCTGGGTGGGGCTCAATCCTCCTTAGTAAGCAAAGGAACGAAGGACTTGCGCGTCGCCAGGGACGCGATTCTCTAAGGCTTGCAGCTCAAGAGCTGTGGCTTTGCAAGTGATTAACTGGTCCAAGGCAGCTTGAGGAGGCGATGCGGCCCGCCTCAGGTCAATCCACCACGACAGACGATTTCCCTGCCAGGCTTTTATGCAACCTGACAAACCAAGGCACCGAGAAGACATACCTTTAAGGAATCCCCGGGTTCGAGTGCAGACTCGACATGTGAAACTCCATTGCCGACCCTGAGCCCTTCCTATGCCAGAAGGTAGCATGCATAGATCATGGCCACTTTGTGCGGCGACCTTTGGTATTTGGCTAGCAGCATTCTGTCGTCTTTTGTCGATCAAAGGTTGGGCGAGTCGCTGTCGCTTTTGGCGGTGCTCAGGGGTCTTGATTTTCTGAAGGTACAACTCCCGGGCACTCATGTTGGCACAAGTTTATACATGGGCCGCGCGACTCTTTCGCGGCGTTCGGTCTGAAATAAAAGGCAGACCGAGGCCACAATGCGCACACGTCCAGGCTCTCTGATCAACCGGCAAGTTCGCAACAGCTATAATTTGCACAGGTCTTGCAAAAGCATGATTGGCTTCAGAGCGCCGATCTTTATGGTAGGTACGTAAGTGGTAGCCACGGGCGGCTTGGCAAGCATGCTTTGTAACACCTCGGGCCACAAAATGGCACCGATTGCAAGTCCAGGTAAAATTGTCTTGGACGGTCTTGTATGCATTAGAACCAGGCTTGGCTTTTTGTGGGATATGCGAATGTTCGAGACTGTCAAGGTCGGCACGAGTGCGTTTACTTGTAGTAGACACAGCGGGCTTGTTGTTCTTTGACGCTTTCACAGGTTGGCGCCCAACACACTGGATGCGAGCATGGGTAACGGCCAGCTGTTGAGCGGTGGGAGTCCTATGAGAACGCACTATCGGATTGCGGTCATCAGGTTGCTTTCCCCAAAGCCGTTTACGAACACTTGGAGCCGCACTGGCCGAACGCACTGTTACCAATGGAGCCGTACTGGACATGGATGTAGAAAAACGCTCAGCTTCTTCTGCACCCCCCGTTGTGGGCCCACTTTTGACAGTGCCTGATTCACTGGGCCCGAAACGACTCGCAGCTTTGGGTTGTCGCAGTGCAGTGGAACATACACCCTGCTCTCTTGCCTGTTCAACAAGCTCACCCAACTTTCCTGTTCGTTCTGAGTTAACTACAAGCTCACCCTTCTTCCTTGTTTGTTCTGAGTTCACTGCAAGAAGCTCACCCTTCTTCCTTGGTCGTTCTGAGTTGAATTCACAAAGCTCACCCTTCTGCCTTGTCCGTTCTGAGATCACTCCAAAAGACTCACCCTTCTTCCATGTCCGTTCTGAGTGGGCCAGAGACGCGGCACCACCAACATCGTGTTTAGGCAGTGAGAAGCAAACGGATGGTGAAGAGTAGGTCGTCAGGTTCAAAACAGACGGCGGCCGAACGTCAACCTCCTGTTGGGAGGCTAAGGTCCGGAGCGACGAGGAAGATCGAGGACGCGTCGATGGGCATGTGTGGAGGCTCAGAACCCGACTGGATTCCAAAGCCTTGGTACAAGTCCTGGAGTGCTAAAACGTGTTCAGGATGTTCGGGACAAACCAAGTTGCCTGCGAGATCCTTGCCTTGCCGGATAGAGCTTTTGACAGTTTCGAACGAGGTGAGCTTGGGACATTCTGTCCACTCGGGGGGTGAACACTGCGAACCTTTGGGAGAGCAAAACAAGAGCCGGCGTCATTATGATCAGCGTCGTCGGAAGGTTTTGGAGTAGCCGGGTCATCGATCCACTCCCACCAACCTGAGCTTTGAACTTGGTAAGGACGCCACGAACCGTCACTGTTGCGCCACCATCGGGTCACACCTGTTGGCTCTTTGCGGTCTTGCGGCCAAAGAGCAGTTCCCTGACCAGAAGGCGAAACGGCAGGGCCGTCTGAAAACAAGACAATCCGTCGACGCTTCTTGGGTCTGGACGTTTTAGGTCAAGTTCTGTGTGGCTTGCTGAAGGAGGTTGAGCAACTGGGAACTGGACATACCACCTTGATTCAGAAGCTGTTTCAGTCCCTGCAGCAAGCTCTGAGCACAAACTTGTGCAGCGGCTGAGTCTCCTCCGTGTCTTGAGTCACGCTGGCGTCGTTTCCGACGTGTACGGGTAGAACCTCCAGCTCCACCTGACACACTTCACTCATGACCTCATTCAGCGTGGGGGGCAGGGGTTTTTGGACATCTGGGCTGGGAACCTCAAGTGGAATGCGAATGTAGGGACCGTAGTGGACAGGAGAAAAAGGACAAACGCCAGAGGTAGTCTGACCAAGCCGTTTTAGGAACGTGGTCCACCTAAATCTTCTATTAGTTAACCGGCGCATGTCCGTAGCGTCGTCCCTGAACAAGACGACACTGCCAAAGAACACGCCACTTGCAACCGTGGCAATGCACTTGGTCCTTGGATTTGAGTTTGGAACGCAAACAATGTCTCAGTTTTTTCCTCCGGCGACGTCTCCAACGTAGCCTGTAGGAATTCCGAGTGTGAGCGAGTCGAAGTTCGACGCGACAAGCGTGGTGAACAGGGGTCGGGCCGGAAAGGTCCAACAGACACCCAACCACACCCAAAAACAACAACCAAGCCCAATAAAGGAGAGGGTTGCGAAAATCAAATGACCAGAAAACCCAAATCCATGAAATGACCTCCAATGCTCCGATCGTGTAGACAAAGCCGGCGGCGGCTTCGCGCAGCGGCAGCAGTGTTTCCAGCGGTGCGTGGGTATCATTTCCAACAGCGGCTCGAATTCCGACGCGCAGCAAGAGTACATTGCAGCGTTCGGGTCCGCCCGGGGGTCCTTGTGGGGGAAAGGTCACTGAAGTCAGCCCATGGGTAAGCCACGGCTGGTGGAGAGAAGATCTCCAAATTGGCAGGCAAAGTGCAGGCAGGGGCAGTAGGCAAGGCAAGACAGCTCGTCAGCAGCAGCATCATCAGCGTTGGCCGCCCCTGGCCATGACATTTTCTGGATTGCAATTTTTCTTAGTTCTTTTGAATTCTTGTCGAGATTCTTTGTCATCTTCTTTTCCATCTTTTGGTAGGGGTCTTGAATGAATTCTTTTACTTTCAGTAATCATGCTGACACGATCCGAAGATCGAATTTCGCGGGCCCTCTTCGCACCAAGTTCCTCGAACTTGGCCCGCATCTGCCACGAGGCGGCGGACCCAAAGATGCCCGGGTTTTTGCAAAGCTGGATTTTACCGTACCCTTTCCCTGGGAACTAAATCGCTCAACGAGTTGAACCAAGTTTTGTAGGGGTCCCTGAGATCCCTGCACCTTGGTTTGAAGAACAAGAGCTTTGAGCACTGCGAGTATAGAAGATTCATCGAGATCGGTCGATTGGGTGAAACGAACCGAGCGCGGAGAGTGGGGTTCGCTTGGAAAGGATGTTCCCTTCCCCTTCCCTTTGGGAACGCGTTTCCCTTTGCTTTGGTGATCCACTTTGAGCTTGGGATCCGACTTCTATCCCTACGTCGCGGCGAAACCCGCGGGCTAGAACCCGTAGAGCGTCCTCTGGTGGATTCAGAAGGAGGGTTGTCAACTTTGGGGGTGCGCAGAAGAAGGTCTTTCAAGACGTTTTCGGGCTGTAGTGGAGAATCGGAAATTGAATTCGATCGGCTCGCATCAGGGGTGAGAACCGTCGCGGGCGCAGTCGTGCAAAGCATCGTCTTGTCCGCTTCGGGATTTGAAGAAAATAATTCCGATCGTGAGCACAAAGCCTTGTAGCCTTCGATCTCTGATGAACAGAGCGTGCGATTCGAAGGTTGGGCTTCCGACTAGGGTATCCTTTGCCAAGGTTCCAAAAATGGAGTCGATCAGCTCGCAAAAAAGAGCTGAATTGTCTGAATTGGAGTCGCGCATAGCGTCTTCGCTTCCCCCCAACCCATTGACCTGGGTAGACAAGGCGTTTTGACGACCATGATGGGGGGATGACCGATCCAGTGCACCCATCTCTTTTAGATTTCTTCTTCTTTTGGAGGGGAAGACCAACGCTAGGGGAGGTGAGATCGCCTTCTCCCAACAAAACAGAACTTGGTTGGTATTCAAACATGGTTACGGTAACGAGACCCAGCCAAACGACAAAAGCTAGAGAGAACCAGCGGCGCAACCCCAGCCCACTAGCCCGCTCAACAAAACGTTCAACAGGAACATCCCAAACATATTGATTGTCCAGGTCTTCCCAAAGGCCAAGGCACAACTTTCTTTCCAAATGTGGCGGTCGCAGTGCGACAGTGCCATTGTACATCGCCGTCTGCGCGCTACGCCGTTGCGACAAACTAGGAGGCTGATCAACGAGCCAGGGGCCAAGCATCTGGCCATGTTTATTTGATGCCAAGTCACTTGAGGTGCAGGAGGAGGTGCCGAGCGACAACGAAAAACAAGAAACAAGAACGAGCGAACGGAACAACAACTCTTTTGAGTGTCTCCGTGGTCAATTGCCCTGAGCTACTTGTTCTTTTTGATTTGTTACTTGTTATTTTACCATTTTGTTTTTCTTTGGTAGAAACAAGTGCTGAAGAAAGCACTCCGTGCAACAAATTAAAGCATTGTATGCCAGCTCTCCGTACTTCTTCCAAGAAGAAGCCCGTTTCCACCACGTGGAGGTACTGGCTTGGAAACAGTGCTGAGACTGGAGAGGTTGGCGGTGGCCTAAGCTGCGAGCACACAAGTAGTCCCGACGGATCACGGGCTTTCCGGCAGAGTTTGGGTATTGGATCCTCATCGCATGGGCGATCTTCTGGAACTCATACGTACGTGTTGTTGCAGGAACTCAGGATGCTTGTCTGTTCCTTGCGATCCAGGCCTCCAAAACAAAGGACCATCATCGCTCGGATCTGCTTAGGGACGGAGGTTCCAGTTGCATTCTCTTCCAACCTTCGGAAGTCTTGCTCTCTCCTCACGATGTACTGCTGCATCGTCTCATTGTTCTTCCGCCAAACGTTCGGGGAGTAGAAAGCCTGGAAGAACAGTTCGCTGGTCTTGACCGGGAGCTCGGCAGCAATGCTGTCTTTCAACGTTCGGATGAACAACTTCATCCCAGCATCCGTAGGCTTGCCTTCACTTGTCTTCGTCTTCAGCTTTGGATGCTCGAGCTTCCGAACCGACTCACATGCAGCACCAGAGCGTCCGGCTCGAAGGTGAACTGGTGTAGCAATCTGGAGTGCGTCCTGACCCTCACGGCCATGGAACAAATCCCAAGCCCTTTCTTCATACTCTTCAAACATCTCTGCCTCGCTGCGGCACACCATGTCTGTCGGTGAGGATGCTTCCAGCATAGGCCGACATGTTGAGCTCATAGAAGGCGGCTTCACAAGCTCAGCAGCAACGGAGTGTGGTGCCACCTGCCTCCGTGGGCAAAGTGGCCAGCAGCAAGCGCGCGCGGCAGCAGCGCCGAAGGAAAGCGGCGCTAGCGGTCGCCCGGAGTGAACCGGGATCCGCTTACCATCAAAGTACCGAAGGCGGCGCGACGGTCCGAGGTAGCAGCAAAGGACTTTTGGGCCAAGAGCGATCTGCAGGTAATGCAGAGTGGAAAACAGTTGCAAGTGACATGGTGCTTTCCTCCAAAGCTAGTCTGCTTGACTGCCATGCTGTTCGTTCTCGAAACTTTCAGTCATAAAAATGTACAAAAAAAATGTCAAAATTAGAAACACGGAAGTAAAGAAAATGTCGGATCTGTGCAACTTGACGTTTTTTGACTTTCTGAAACTTTCCGATTTGCCTTTTTTGACTTTGACTTTTGGGACTGACTTTTTTACTGTTTTGACTTTGCGTTTAAACTTTTGAAAACAGGCTCTCTCCAATGAAAGATGTTTATAAGTATAGAGAATATATATATAATATATACAAGCAAAAGGTAGCATGTTTTGGTAAAATAGAACACATGCACAAGGCCTTGCCTCAATATGCCTCATGCCTCATGAAATAGGTTTAATTCACTTCACCGAGCTTCTCGTCCACCACTCCAAAGCCCTCAAGGCAATTGGTGTCATCGGGAATCCAGGCTTTCCAACCTCAGGACAAAAATTGATCTAATTGATTGTGTGGATTGTGTAAATGGGGTAAACCAATTGTACAAATTCACATAGTTCCCAACCTAAACAATTGATTGTGTACATGATTCAGCAATAGGACGATCTCAGTTCATAGAATGGCAACACACGAGCTGTCCTGCGTCGGAAAAGGATACCAAAATAGAATTTTAGAATCAAAACCTGTAGCAACCTGTGCAGTGCTGTGCCGCGTGGTCAAGTTAAAACCCCAAGAGGTGTTTAAAACATGCAAGGACTCAAAATCCCCGGCTACTTTGACCAGTGTTAATTTGAAAACGACAAACTTGCAAATGTTCATGCATGTTCAATTGGAACACACCAACCAAGGAAACAAACGAGCAGACAAGGCGGGCAAAGACAGTATTTCATCAAGCTTTGCACTGATGTTTGCTCAGAAACGGTCTTGATTCTCCTTGAGCCAGCGGCAAGCCACGTCGGACTTTGAGCCTGTCTGACGCCACCTGGACGTTGCTCAGTTGCGTCCGGTCTCGGAAGATCAGACATAGAGGTGGCATAATGTGACATGATAATCCACCGAAAACCACCACTTTTCGCACTTTGCTTATATAAGCCGTATGTTTACCCTAGGAGATCAGCCCCTGAATTAATTTGTGTTGTCTTGTTTTGAATGCGGTGATTATGTTCCTGTCTAGTATGCATGCGATGGCGACTTTCTTGCTTGGTTTTTGTTTGCTACCTGGGGAGTGGAAATTTATATATAGAGGTTTATAACGCAGCCTTGCTCGCTTTGACGTGCGGGATGGCTCCTTTGCGGGTCTGTGCAGGTTCCATCGTTTGGTGCATGGGGAACGTTGATCCGATCGCTAGCGTTGTTGGATTCGCTTCACTCACTCCACAAGCTGTTGACTCAATCGAACTCTTGGCTGCTCCCAAATGTCTTTGGTCAACCCTCCGTTGATCCCGAAGCGTTGACTGAGATCCAAGAGTCTCTAGCAGCAGATCTTGAAGCTCTGGCAGCCTGGATGCAACGGAAGCCGAAAAAAGACGCAAAGAACCGACCGACAAAACGTGAAGCTGACTACAATCGCCTCAACTGCCTCCTTCAGCTTCAATGAAAGATGCAATAGGGATCAATAGGGTATAATCACACATTTAAACATACTAGGGTATAATTATCCCATTAAGAGGTTTCAGTGGATTATGATGGTTAGTAAAGACCTCGGTCGAAATCATTGAAGCTTCATGTCGAACAGCTTGTTCGGCTCAGAAAAGACAAAGTGAACCGGCATCAGAATTAGGCCTGTTCTAGTCTGGAACTGAGCATTTCTGTTGGATTGCTCAGGCTGTGGGCAAGATGAAGGTTGGGATGCTTCAACGTCCAAAAACATGGATTGTGATTATGATGTACTTGCTAATAACTGTACTTATGGCTGCAATCCCTCTCATGCAGCTTCTAAGACTCACTCTTCAGCAACCATCGTCATGCCAACCACCGAGTTGAAGCTAAACGGATGATGCTACCCGGTGCTACCTCTCATGGTCACAGGAGCTCAACAGAAAGATCGATACGATACTCAAGTTGCACGCGAAATACTGCAGCAAAATCACAAAAGTATAGAACCAGCTTTGATACCTATTGCGTGTGTTGAGGTTGCTTTGCCACGTGCCCTCCTAAAATTGAACGGTCTTGGCCCTTGCTGCTTCTCAAGCTGAACAGAACGCTGCCGGGACACTCGAAGTTGATCATCCGCACAAAGTTCTTCACCTTTGGGGCCTAGTCAGACGCCCAAGTTGCTGACCAAAACACAAGAAATTGGCTAGATTTGACGACAAAGAAGCTCTAAGAAACCCGGCTGGCCTTAGATTGCAAGTTTTGGCTGACCATCTTGGACACATAGCTTCCTTGACCTCCAGTCTTCTTGTCTCCAGCAAGCCATTCGTTTGCACTGTGTCGAGCAAAAAGCAACTGTTCTGGCAACATCTCAATGAAAGTGGAATCTGGAACCCACCAGTAATGGAGAGCCCGGAAAGTCCGCACATGCTGCAAGAACAAGGACCATGCTCCAGAGACTGCGAGAGCAGCTGGAATTCCATAAGCCGTTGACCATTGCATCATCGGCTGTGCTTTCCAACCAGTCCCGGCCGTGAAGACAGGAATACATGTAGAGGCATTGTGACGGCACGCAGGGGCATACCACCAGCGGTCGTTGGTACACTTGGCGACAAATGTACCATCTGATTGGTTGACAACTCCATCGTAGTCGCCTGAATACTTGGCATAGTCCGACATCTGGTTCCGGTCGCTCAGGTCGGTCTCATTGCAGAGCGCCAACTCTGACAGGTCCACGTCGTGGATGGAACCAAAATATTTCCTGCGAGTGTCGCATGATTGGCTCCACATGCGACTTGTCGGTCGGTCCAGATTCGACTATATAATACATTATACATCAAAATAAAGACATCACACAAAAAAAGGGCAAAATGGGAAGTTCATCATCAGACCAGTCTCTTTGGATCATGATGCGTAGTGTTGTAGCCTTTCAAGTACTGGCCAAACTCCGAGGAAAACAGCAAAACGTCATGCCCTGGAAACAACCCTTCCGAACAAATGACGTGGAAACGTGTTCTTGACACTGCACACTTGCAGTGCATTTGTGAACTAGTGTTCTGCTTTGAATACAACGTGAATGTGCTACGAACAGTGAGTGTCACCCACCTTGCCCCAATGTCACGACTCTTCGATGATGGATGATGCAGCAATAAGACTGACATACCCAGTGATCCTACCACACCAGTTGATCATGAATCATGACTCTTACTGTCACTGTGTTGCGACCGGGTGAAGAAACCGGATGACAGGCTGGGACTGGTGGACCAGAAAAGTCGATTGAATCCAAAATGGACCTCACAGGCAGAATGGAGAACTTTGCAGGTTCCAAGTCCAGTGGAAAGCATTCAAGCATTTCTGACTTGGCCTATTGAGCCATCAACCCTCCTACTCTTCGCTGCGAAAAGTGAAAGCCCGTGGCCCCTTTAAGAGAAAACCTGGAGGCTTTGAATAAGAAAAATACACTGAGACAAGCGAAGTAACTCTTGTAGAAGTCCAGAGCAAGACCGGATTCACTGTAGGCAGCTTGGAGAATCGCTCGGCTTACGTACATGGATTCTTCTCCTGCATACCCCATGCTCCCTAAATCCTCCGCCGCAAGTCTTGGATACTCTTTGGCGAACTGATTCTGAGTGGAAGCATAGCTTCCAATCCAAGAGTCCACGCTCACATGGATCGTTGTTTCTTGGGTGCCACATTCCATGTTGGCTTTGTCATTGAAGTCGGTACATCCTGCCAAAGCAAAGACTTGAGAACCTCCATTCCCACCCACTGTAGGATTCACCTGAGCGTGAAAGCCAAGACCCTCACGAATCATAAGTGCTGCCATGTGGATGAGAAGGGAGTTTGATTCCCATGCCATTTCAAACAGTCCGATTGGAATGTTGTTGCCGGCATCATCCTGAAGGCAGGGGTGAATGTTCATGGGTTAGTAAGTCTGGTCGATCATGGACCATGCGCAAAAGGTATAATAAGTGCAGTTAGGTACTATACAAGCATAGACCCCAAACAGCTTCAAAACGATTCGTTAGGACCAATATTATATATTCCAAAACGAGTTCTTGGTACATCCGACCTTCTCCCCCAAGAGCTAAGCATCGACATCGCTAATTGTTCAGCCACAAGAGAAGACAAGAGAAGAGCAGGACAAGAGGACAAGACCCGGTCACAGAGTTCGGCCACAGAGTTCAGGGCTGCGGGCAGTCAGTGTGTCCAGGGCTGGTCAGTGTGGCCAGAGGACAAGAGAAGGGCAACAGCAGGACAAGAGAAGGACAGCACGAGGACAAGACCCAGCCACAGAGCGTGGCCACAAAGCCCGGCCAAAGAGTTCAGGGGCGCGGCCAGTCAGTGTGGCCAGCTCTTGCTTTCTAAGATAGAACCCCAACAGTAAACTGTTTGGGGAACAGTAAGTCAGGGGCGCGGCCAAGACAAGGACAAGAGGAGGACAAGACCCAGACACAAAGCCCGGCCACAGAGCCCGGCCACAGACTTCAGGGGCGCGGCCAAGACAAGGACAAGAGGAGGACAAGACCCGGACACAGAGCCCGGCCACAGAGTCAGGGGCGTGGCCAGTGAGTGTGGCCAGCTAAGATAGAACGCCAACAGTAAACTGTTTGGGGAATAAAAAATAACTATGTGGATTTTGATGCAACCCTCCCTTCCTGGATGTACTCTCGCTGGCTTTCTGGCACGCCGTCAGCGAGGCAAAGACCTGAGCCCCAACCCACAATCGGGCGTAGAAGCACCACTGCCAAACGCAGCGTTGCAGCCATTAAAACGCTCCGCCAATCAGCCGACTGGCGGGGGGCCCAGCCCCTGGGTAGGGGCGAACTCCACGGCTACACAAAGCTGAAGCCAAACGCTCAGTGGCGCCTCCGATCACGAACAACAATCCACCTATTCACGGCCAATTGCCTAGTGCTGTTACTAAATCCATCCCTAGTAGAAGGAGAGTATATAACCAAACAAGACTCAAGACGCTGACCGCTGACCGTTTGATGCCAATTCAGGATCCGGGATCCGGGATCAAAGAAGAAAGGAGTTGCTCCTTTCAAGTTCCGTGATCAAAAGCAACTTCAACTGCCAGCGACCCACGCCTGACGTCCACACTGATCAGCCCGGCCTGACGTCCAAACCGACCCCCAAACGCCGACCGCGACGTCCGCGCAGACGGCGCAAACCGCGTCCGACGGTCCGACGCTCCGGTCCTCGGGGCTCGGCGGTCGAGTTGGGGCGAAGTTCCTCGTGCGACGGACGTGGGGAGCTTCGACCTTCGAAAGAAGCGCGGCGAGGGGGCGAGGGGGCGAGGGGGCGAGGTGATCTGGGAGAAGGTGGTGTTCTTTGGACCAAAGAAGCACTGGGGCGAGTGGCGCGGTGTTCGTTCTGGCGCGGTGTCACTCTTTCATTGGCTTCTGTTCAAGGAAGGAATATCACTTGGACGTTGTCTGTTAGAAGGGCTTTGTGTCTTTGAGATACCCAAAACACGATCGCTGCCAATGGTTCTTTTCCAAGAGGCTCGTGTCCACACTGTTTGATCGTTTCCAGAACCGAACGGAGACCTTCGACGTCTGACACCATTTGGTGCACACCGATCGGATGCTCGGACCGTAAGGATGTCCTCGGACCACATGGCCATGGTGCGCCTGGTGATAAAGAAGGGGTATGTATAAGGTCTGTCGGTCGACTTCGAGGGTCCAGGTCTGTAGAAGGGCGCACTCTGAGATAACTGTTTGTGATCAAAAAGTCGCTCATTTCTAGACGGTATTCTTTCAAGGATTGGCACTTTTTTGTCAGGCCTGTAGACATACTTCGCTGAAAAATCTATGAATGCTCGAAAGATCTAGCAGTGAAACTGTCCCAGGCTAGCACAACGCAGAACTGCAACAAAAAAAGACACGCACAGCCTGCATCATGACCCTGAAAACAGGAACCCTCCATGTTCCAAACGCTTTTTGGGGTTGCTTTGGAGAGCCGTGAGCAATATTTAAGCAGGCAATCCACAGTGGCCTTCTTAGTCTCTAAACGAAGACGAAAACAATTCCATGGGACTGAGATCTATCAACTCCGCCGGAAACGCAGAGGGGAAACGTCAACGCGACGCGTTTCAAAGACTCAGCCGCGGCTCTTGCGCGTGCTCCTAATAAGTTTAAGTTGACGCATCGTTGGACTTGAGAACCAAATTGTCCAAAGAGTTTCAGGACAAATGTATCTGATCATCCCCGGATTCCGAGGTCCGTCTCCTGTCAATTGCTCTGTCCAAACATTTTGGTTGACAAAGAAAGGGCTCGCACCAAGTGGGGGAGTGGTGACTTATTGGTCTCTCTAAATCCAACTCTAAAAATCTGCACAAATGGGTCGCAGGGCTGGGTCGATTTGGTGTCCACGGTCCACGACCTTCATGCCACAGGGTCAATGCCCAATGGGTTTCTACAACTGGGGAAATATGTCTTGACCACTTCGCAGCTCGCTTCATCGCAATTGGCTAAGCAATCCCAGGCAGAGAAAGGACTAGATCGGCCAAATCCTTTAAAGGTCTTTGGATCATGGCCATCTCGGGTCTATCCTCGCCTGAGGCGCCGAAGCAGCGAGGAGCGCAGCGGAGGAGCCCGAAGACATGGGCTGACGCTAGTGAATTGGAGGGATCATCGGAAGAAGTATTGGACAAAAATACGAAGGGGGTAAATCCCGCTATCTTTGGGAATCTTCAGCCACTATCTGTCCATTTGGCAACGGACATGCTTGCCTCTTCGAAGGAACTCGAGATATCTCGAGATTCTCTACTTTGAGGGTGGTCCCAGAGTTCCACTTCCAAACACGGCCAAAAAACCGGGGTATTGATCGGACATCAAGAAGAAGAAGAAGAAGAAGAAAGAAGAAGAAGGACCAGGATAACGACCTCTTGTCTTGGAGTCTCCGAGAATCATCGAATCTCAACCGAGCTTTTTGGGGACCCTGTCTCATCTACCCAAATGCGCCCTGCCTCACCAATCCCTAGCTCAGTTTTGTTCCCCAGTCGGGTTGTTTGAAGCTTCTGTGGTAGAATCTATAGGATCTGCTTCAAACGAAGCAAAGAGCCGCAGCTCCATGTCCACCTTCAACTCGAACAAAAGAGATGACATGAGACAACTGAGCCCTGAAACATGGGCAAACGTTACCAAAGAGTGCCCATTCTATTAGTCTGAGCTCTTCTTTCCTCTTTTGCACAAAAATGGAATGAATCCTCTGAATTTTTCTGAAAAGTGTGTTTCATCCATCTCCCGATCCAGGGCACTGAATTCCGCAACGCAACTGGCGGCAAGTTCTCGCAGTTCAGCCAATCGAGGCTCCTCACCGTTTGGGCTCGACACTGACGGGTGGGCGAAAATGCAACACGGACTCAGTCAGAAAGGAGATGAGAAGTGAAGGAAAAAGCAACAACGTAGGGGGGCCAGTAAATGTGCTGTCCCCGTTGAACCCAGTTGAACCCAGTTGATCCAGTTGACCCGGTTGACTTTGTCTGATGGAAGTGTGGTACTGGTGTGGTATTCGTCGTCGTCGTGGTGGTGGTGCTTCGTCGGGGTCAATTGGGTCTTGAGATTTAGCTTGGCCCGTTGTGCGAGCGCAATGGACAAATCCCCGAATCCATGGGTCTTGAGTGTACCACCCTGCTTGAAAACGACAGGCGTCTCCAAGATGACACCTGCACCCATGCTGACACCCTGCACTCATTCAATTGAACTGTTCGACGATCTTGCAATTACTCCAAGGTCTCTAGGTGTTCTGCGCACTTCCGCATCTGGTGCCCAAGCCAATCCTCCCGGAGGAAGGTCCGGGCCCCTTCCCATTCCTTTCCATCTGCGCAGAAGGTCACGGATCGGTCCCGAGGGGTCGGACGTGGATGGTCCTTGGGCCATGACCAATGAAAGGAAATCTTCTTCTTCTTGGCGTCTTTGTAGTGATCGGTCTCCTAAGCGTAGCAACGATTTGGAACCGGAACCCTGGCTTCAGTCTCGAGAATCACTTGCAGGAGGGTCAAGAGAGTTGCAAAGGCTTCCACACCACTTTATTCACAAGAAGCCGCAGCAGCCCCACTCTGGTGAGATAGCTGGCTGGGACTGAAGCGAAAGAAGGGGGAGTCCCAAGGTCTCTGAGGAACATACGGAAACATACGGAAACGACACTCTCTTTCAGACAAAGACGGACAGTTCACCTGATTTGTAGAGGAATTCAAGTATGGTCTGAGTTGTCCACTTTCATGACCTTGTTGCTGGTTTTGGTGAGGGTCCTGAACCAGGAGAATCTGAAGACCAGCACGTTTTGTGTTGCTTCGATCTGTGAGATCAGGTTTGATCGCACCGATTCAGTGATCAACTCAGGTTTGAAAACACCAACATGGGCGTGTCTGGAAAGAACCTCCAAAACGGACGCCATCGCTAGTAGGTGGAGGACATCGCTCGTAGGTTGCAGGCCATTGCCAGTATGTAGGTTTGAAGCCGTCGCATGCCGTCGCTAGTACGTAGGTTGGAGGCCATCACTAGTAGGTTGGAGGCCATCACTAGTAGGTTGGAGGCCACCGCTAGTAGATGGAGGCCATCGCTAGTACCTAGGCATGGCTAGTAGGATGGAGGCCATCACTAGTAGGTGGAGGCCATCGCTACATAGGTTGGAGGCCATCGCTAGTACGTAGGTTGGAGGCCATCGCTATTAGGTTGGAGGCCATGGCTGGTAGGTCGGAGGCCATCGCTATCAGGTTGGAGGCCATTTCTAGTAGGTCGGAGGCCATCGCTAGTAGGTTGGAGGCCATGGCTAGTAGGTTGGAGGCCATCGCTATCATCGCTCTTAAATTGGAGACCATCGCTAGTTGACTAAGAAAAACCAATCTAGTTGCGGGAAAACCCCTTCCTCATCGCTCATCCCCGATGCTGCGCTCGCTCGCTCACTCTCAGCTTATTCAAAAGCCTATCCAGGTGTCTGGGCCACACGCTTTGCCGGTAATCAGATCGAGCAGGACGATCCCGAAGCTGTACACATCCGACTTCCGGGTCGATCGACCTGGTCCGCTGCTGGTGAGGTGACAGATCGCTTGAAAAGACCGACCCCCATCCACCGTCCACCGCAGCGGGGGTTTCGGTGTACTCTCCACTTCTTCTGTTTGCTGTTTGGGGGATGTAACGTATTTTTGGACCAAGAGTCAATAGTATTCAATAGTTAACAAAAGCTGCCTTAACACCACATACTGATTGAGAAGGAACGTCTGGCCCGGTTTACTCAAGAGACCAGCTCTGCTTGCCCACCCTCTGCGGGCGGGCGTTCGCACAGACCCGGACAAGGTCTGGACAGAAAGGCCGTTGGCACCCGCCCACGGCGCGGCCAAGCAGGACACACGAGACGAGGCCACTAAACTGTTTGGGGTACGAGGGGAGGGCAGAGGACAGCTAGGACAGGTGAGGACGCAGGGTTTGCCAGAGCTGCCAGGACAACTGGAGGATAACAAGAGAACAGGAGGACAACACCCGGACACAGGGTTCAGGGGGTGGCCACAGCCTGTGGCCACTTCAGCGTGAGAATAGAGGCTCTGTCACCGGCCCCTCCTTTCCGCCAAGCCACCATCCCCTCTGATGCAGTCAGGATCCATATACCCCGTGGTGCCGCAGATGCGAGAGCTGAACCGGGTTCCTCCCATCGCTCGCTCTTGCACACCCCTGGCCACGACGCGGTTCCCGCACCGTTCGCACCCACCTACCCCCAACACCAGACCGGCGCGGAGAGACGCGGGCCTTGCGAGGCCGAAGTCGCTCAACTTCACGGTGGTCAGATTGCCCACGGCGTCCACGTCCACGAGAACATTGGAACTCTTGACGTCGCGATGGATCATGCCCTGGTCATGGACATGCTTGATGGCCGCTGCGAGCTGCACAGCGACGTTGATCCGCTCCTTGGAGTCGATACCTTGAAGAGAAGGACAAGAAGCTGGGGAAGCTGCTAAAGAAGATCAACTACATTCAACTACAGACTACGGACTCCTTTCAAATCAAGCTCGCAAATTAGAAGATTTCAATCAGTCGAGGATACCATCTAAGCACTCCAAGAGAGTCTGGGTTGATACAAACTCCTCGATGATCAAAAAACGTCCATCGCTGGTCACACCGGAATCCAACATCATCGCGATGTTCGGGTGGCTCAACCTCCGGAAGCATCCGCGCTCAAATGTGGGTCGCTCGGTCATGACTTTGAGCAATTGAGAAACCCAGCCAGCTTTGCAGCTTCCGTAGGTGCTTCCAATTGGAGGTCTGCCTGGGGGCTCCTTTTCAATGCGTAGCCCCCCAAACCTTTCAAACTAAAGAATAGCACCATCATCCATTTGTACCTTGCCTATTTTAACTGGCTCTCTTCGGGGTTCCCCCAATGCGAAAGAAAACTGTGGACTTGCAGCAACCTTTTGGGTGCTGATTCATTCTCTCATGAGTTTGACCACCAATCCCATCCCCGTTTGACCCGAAAAAGCATCCAACACCTCTTCAGCGTCCCAAAGACCGGCACATGAGTCCATCGCTCTCTGATCTGTCAATCGCCATAGATCCTTCATTTGCTCCCAGTCCATCTACTGTCAAAGACCGGTTAAAGGATCTCGCTTCACCGGAAAAAACCTTCTCGCGCCGGCCGGAAGCGTCCCAAAGTCTCAAAGTCTACCCTCCGGCCGGAAGCGTTCATCTAAAGATGGCTCACCATCTTTCGGCGCCAAGGTAGCTTCAAGTTCCGTGCGGAAAAGACCATATGTCCATTCTGTGTGGAAAAGACAGCCACCTACTGGTTCCGGACCACCGCTAGTAGCGATGGCCTCCAACCTAGCAGCTTCTAGTTACTACAGTAGTAGCTTCTTGTTCCTAGTAGTAATGGCCTCCACCCTACTAGCGATGGCCTCCAACCTAATAGTGATGATGGTGATAGCGGTGAAAAGGATCCCGCCATCAGAAGCCCAAACACAGCTCGCCTCCGCAGAGCCTGAACCTCCTGCTGAAAAAGTTGAGCTGGATCGTGCATCGCACACACCAAGGCCTCGAGAGAGGCAAGCCCCGGCGGCGAGGTCCCGTGGACGGCTGGGAAAGCGTCGAAACGGAGGAGTGAAACGGATCTGAACTACAGTCCAGTTGTGGGACATGGAAGTCGAAAATGGCTCAAGTTTCGTTTAAATGGGGTGCAGGTCACCGCAAATGCTCCTTCTTCTTACTTCAAGGCTCCACACTTTGGAAAGGCACTCTGGAAGTGTTTGGAAGCGCAGATTGCCACTTCCGAAGGAGTGTATGTCTCGCCACCAGCGCATGATCACTGATCCTGTGAAGAGAACCTGGAAAGTTTGAGAAATACTTGAAGAGCAACATCTTCCAGGTCTCTTCAACCAACAGTCACCGATCTATTCAATTCCTTATCCAAAAAGTTGTTTTTTGGATCCAAAAAATCGAGAAAAAAAAAACAACTCCCAACACTCGCTAGGTCAGGGTGTTTGATGTTCTTCGTCCCCCTTTTGGACCCATGTGCTCCCCATCTTCAGCCCCTGTCAGAATCAATTCCGACCAAAAGAGAGCACCGTTCCCAGTGCCACTGTCTCCCAACAGAGAGCCACCACGGTGTCCTCCTTTTCACCAAAACCGGGCTCCAACAGCTGGGCCTTGCTCTCTTGATTGTGCAGGACCTTGGCAGCCACGACGCGTCCTGGCAGCTCCACCTGAAGAACGCCGTGGCGAAGCGTTTCAGCTTCAGCACCGGGGCACCGGACGGAGCGGCAGACCGAAGCGTTTCGTGAGATCGCGGCACCGAACGTTACAAAATCCGATGTGTCGCACGGGAGGCGCTTTGGTCCATCAAGATTGATCACCAAAGCTTCAAAAGACTCAAATCCCTCCGAAAAGAAACAGCTTAGAGCTGTGGAACTGCTTGAGCTGTTCCATGCTTTGGGCAGCAGTTGAGCTGTGTGCTCGGTCATGCTCGGTGTTCCGAACAGCAGTCACAAAAGAACGGTCGGCACCTCGCAAGATGACACCTGGATAGGAACATACTCAAACCCCCCCCCATTCCAAAGCGAATGAACCCGCTGTCCTGTCCCCAGCCCATCCCCCGCTGGGAGTTTTCCCAGCCCCACACCTGGTGGACATCACAGGTGCCTCCCGTGGCCATAGGCTCTCCAGCAAAGCCGTTGGATAAGATCTCCGCTTGGAAGGTCAGAGGCATCCTGAGCGGAGAAACCGTTCCGCGGACGGGATGGGAAGGAACGTCCACACAGCGCGGAGAGAGGAACGTCCAAAACGGGTCGACCGAGTTCGACGGAACTTCCAATCGATGATGGGCATCGCTCTTTTTCTGGGGGATCAAGGGGTGGACCTCGAAGTTTGGAAGATGGTGTCCAAAAATTCCTCCGACGGTCACTGTGGGAGAAAGAGAAAGACTGGCACCAACTGGTCCAGGACTGGGAGACATGTGTAGACGACTCATCCTAAAGACCGTCAATCGCCAGATGGGCAAGCATACCCTCCGAACACATCACATGGAAGTGGGCATGGCCCGTTTTTCATGAGGATTCTCCTCTACAAGCAGGTGGTGTTCCACTTCCATGTGATGTGTTCGTCAGAGGGGGAGTTACGCCGGATCGTCGCAACTCGTTTCACAGGGCCAGCCTGCGGTCGGGTGCACAGCCGTCCACCTTGCCGGGGATATCTTTGCGGAAGCCTGGCCCCAGTAGTGCCTGTGAGGTTCAGGAGTGTAAGTGTCCAGGCAATCGACTTATACATATATGTAGAGACAGGGACGTACGTGCCAGCTTGAATCTACATGCCAGTGCTCACGGTAAGCGAGTGATCAACGGACCATTCCGCACCTTCAACGACAGAGCCTTCCAACCACTCGAGACGGAAATCGCCCTACCAACGCCCTCGGAGACCGGTATCACTCTACAGCCAGGCATCTGCTCGTACTGGTCCACAGGCATCAAATAGTTCGTGGGCACCCAGCCACAGCGTCCTGAGGTGTACCGATCCTTTTGGGGAGTGGATGTGCATGTTTGATTGGTTTCTGGTTGAGTGGTCACAAGGCCATTTTGTAAGAGAATGAGTGGACCATAAGGGGGGGTTGGAACCTGTATCTGGTTGGCGTGATTGGTTTCTAGCTGGACATATCTGGTTTCAACATGTTGGATTCATTTATAGCTTGTTTGGGGAGACATGTTGCTGTCAAATCTGGCCCATCGTTCTGGGCTTCCCATTTGAGTGGATGATCGAAAACTGGGCTAACCTCACAGCCCAAGTGACCAGGCTCAAAAAATCCAATGTCCAAATCCACTGGTCAAAGAAAAGATTGACAAACATCAACTACAACCAGTTTGATCCAGTGGATCTTCTACATCAAACATCAACTAGAACCTGTGGTTTTTCCAGCAGATCCAGTTTGATCCAGTCGCCACCGTTTCCTTCGTTGGGCCAATCGGGACTGATCGGATGGGCCACTCTATACTTGCAGTCCGGGCAAGCCCGAGAAACAAGGCTTCCCGGGACCATTTTCCCGTCCTTCACTGCTGAGTCGTCTCGCTGGACAGTGGAAACCATCAAACTCATTCGGTGGCACCGAACCCCTCGTTCGGAGTTTCTCTTTTCTCGGCCAAAATACGGAACCAGTGTTGACGGCGGAGAAAAAGGGAAGGGATCACATGAAGTGGAGGGCCCCTTGTCCGAAACACATCGACCACAATGGTTTCCACCATCGTCCCCGTAAGAAGCAAGTGACCTTCTGGTCAAGAAAAACATCCAGTTTCTTTGACCCAGGCTCCCTTGACAGTGGCTTTGCACCAGCCATCCTGCACATCCTCTTGCCTCCAAATGGCCCTCAGTGACTCAGATCTGACGAAGCTACCGCGGCTACAGATTAGGACCACATAAGCATGCATTGCAACAACCCAGCACCCAGCAGGGAAACAGGACAAAAACCGAGTTGAAAATGACTTCAAAGCAACGGTCTTGCAATGCAATTTCAGTTACAACTTCGGTGTTGATTTCTTTCTGTGCAAAGGCCCTTTAGTTGATGTAATGTACACTGTACACTGCATGCCAAAAACTTCTAGTCCTCGGAATAGAGACAGCTGCACCCCCTTTCTGTCAATATCTATCTTGTGCCAACCTCACCTGTGACCTACAATGCCTTGTAGACAGAAAAATGAATGTCAGATCATCCTAGATGGTGTTCTGCATTCCTTTAGAGTCTTAGAGCCATTCTACAGGAGAATCTACAGGGCACAGGAAAAGTGTGTCTTGCCCGTCCCATGATTCCACCTGAAATACATACAGCTTGGGATCCAGTCATCCTTCTCCAAGTCAATGTATTCGGATGTATCCTTGGTCAGCAAAGATGGCTTGAACACAAACGTCCAACTACCCACCATCACCTGGATCGGAAGAATACCTTTTGCGGTCTCCAAAAGATGGCATTGCACCCTGAGTGAAGGATAGAATCTAATAGAAAAGAGAAACCACACGCCTCCAACCTAATAGGGATGGCCTCCAACCTAGTAGAATGCCCTCCAACCCAATAGAAAAGAGAAACCAAACATCTGTCCAACAGATTTGAACCGTCTGTAATATGAACAGCCAGAGGATTCGGGACCTCGTGCAACTGCTGGTGAAGCACAACCATTCAAGATTTGAGATTAAAATAGCCCCTGCCTGAGGGAGGCCCCCCCCTGAGGGCCCTGCTCAATTAATTAATGTATTAATTGAGGGGGGGTAGGCTAATTAATTGACCCCTTGTAACGGGTACTGATTAATAAAGGACATGTTTACGAAAATTGATCGACCATGTGTGCATAATTAATCCTGAGGGGGGGGGGCGAACCGGTTAATTGAGGTACCTTGGATTAATTGTTGTGCCTTGTAAATCTCTGCAAGAAAAGTGCAACGACAAAGAGCAGCCACAAATCAAGGACCTGTTGACAACTGGCCCACCCCCCAATTGAAGACACAGCGCGCGTACGTTTGTTTCTGTTTCACGCCCTATCACGCCCTCGCCCCTTCAAGGACTCTCTGTGTCTGATCCGTTCACTTGAAATCATTTTAAATGATAGGTGTGTCAGGTCTAAATGACTAGTTGTTTTATTGAGACTGTTTTCAAGCACACCTCATCAAATCTGAATACCACTGATGTTCAACTTCTTATGTCATATGGCAATTATTTTTGGTCTTCTGCAAGGCCCCCCTCCAGCAGCAGGTGAAATTAATTCCAGAAACTTAATTCTGGACTGAGTAGGGGACCTGAATTAATTTTCTAGCGCTGGGGCTATAGATTAAATCGCAATCTGCCGCGCTTTGCGGCACCAAAAAAAGCGGGAGAACGCCCTATAGGGCACCTCGCAAGCTTCGACTTTCACACCACGGAAGCACTCGCTTGTGACACCCAGCGGGTGATCCCAAAACACCCAGACCCATCCCCAGACCATCGACATCACCTTTCGCACCGAGCCACGCTCTCCAAGCGCGTCTGGAAGTCGTCCGCCCGGAACGCCGCCCTCGCCCGCCCCGCGTGGAGCCGCTGCGTCTCGGCGGCCGGAAAGGCACTGCGCGTCACGGGCGCGGCAGGGCCGAGCCCAGGGGTCCTGGGCTTGGAAGAGAGACGGTCCACCAGAAGAGCCGGTGTTTTTCTCTTTGGGTTCGACACTATCTAAGATGGAAGAAGACCAAACAAGGAGGACAAGCAAAGCATGCAAAGCACACAAAGTCTTCTTGTCTGCCCTCAAATGGCTTTTGGGGGCCACCTCTTCACCCCTTCAACCAGGCTTCGGCATCTCAGGAATCTGAGTCGCCTCTGGCAGGGTACTGGGCGCCGGTGTCGCACGGTTTGGCTCATCTGCAGGGACCGTGGTGGTGGTTGGAGTCTCCAACGAGGCGCTATCCTCGTCCTCGTCCTCCTCCTCTGCACTGTCGTGATCGTCGTCATCCCTGTCGCTGTCGTTGGCAGCATGTTGCCTCAAGGGTTTGGCCCAAAACGGGGCGCGGCTGAAGCCGGTTGGTCACATGATTCTGGATGGTGCTAGAAACTGACTACACATCACAAGTTTTTGACATGGAAGTGCAAATTACGCAGCAGAAACAATCAGATTCAACACGGATGATTAAGGACATCCCAGTACAGGACCCGCAATGTCATGTTCCAAATTCCGGTATACAACTCTCCGATCACAATGGTTCCCACACTCGTTCTTCGTTTAAGCCGGTTGGCTCAAAACAAGCGGCCGGGTAGTTTGGGTGTGGATGAGTTTTGAAGATGCTCATCGTTCCCCAACGAGACAAAGGAAATCTTGTTGACCGCTACTAGGTGGAGGCCATCGCTATTAGGTTGGAGGCCATTACTAGCAGCTAGCTTCTTGTTGAGGCATAGAAGCTCTCAACTCCCGACTATCGAGAAAGATCAGGCTGGCAGGTGGGCGGCTAAAATGGAAAGATAGTTCAACTTGCTAGCGATGGCCTCCACCCTAGTAGCAAACTATATTAGACCTTTCTTCCTTTTCTTGTTGCCTTGTTTCTAAGAGCCATGGCCTCCACCCTGAAAGAATTTCAACCAGCGATGCGCGAATCGCTGAGGTGTTCCCTGCGTCCACTGCGTCCCACAGAGCTTGGAGTTCTGTCCCTCCCTCCCTGCGGCCCGCTCGGAGGCACCCACGACTTCGTGGCTGAAGAACGGGTGAGACATGGCTGTCACCCGTTGGGATGCTTTGGGTCGACCGGTCAACCTGGTCGGGTCGGTCCTTAATCCGGCCTCTGTGCGGAGGTGGGCTTCCCGAAGAGGTAGACGTGGCGCAACCTCCCATTCGCTGGGGTGACTCACTCATCCTGAAAAACACCCCCCCGCATGCCGCATGCCGCATGCCTTGTTCCCCAGTGTGAAGAGGCGGGAGCGCCGAGTGACAAGGTGAAACTGAATGTTTCACGCTGTGAAACTCACGTGAATCCCACCACCTGAGTGAAACCCAACACGCCGGAATCAGTCCCACCCGTGAGTTTCCGAGTCCGACCCGTGGACCCGTTGCTCGCGTGGACCCGTTTGGGCGGTGGCACGGCGGTGACACGGAGCTGAGGCTGGAACAGGGATTGCCACTGATTCTCCAGCTCATCGCAGAACTTCCCATGCACCTCGGTCGACTAAAGAGAAGAACCCCAAGGACGTACCGTACCCACCTTTCCCTCATCCAAAAGCCTTCTTGAGGTCTGCTAAACCAGAAAGGGAAAATGGTAACAGGTAACAGATGTCTGCACAGTGTTTGTATGTTTGTCTTCCTAATTACATGCTCTTGTCAAGCTCCCTTAACAGGCTTTGGTATACTGTTTCGCTTCAGCTCCAGGCACATACGGAATCGCCCGTAGCGGAAAGGTCCCCATTTTCAACAAGCCTCCCGCGTAGCTCTCAAACACCTCCGCCGGGCGGTCCAGACTTTCCACCGGCGACACCCGCATCCTGCCGGCGAAACATGCGTATGCTTTCATGCCCAATATTAACATCGGTTCAAGACATCATGATCTTATTGTAGATTTTTTGTTATGTCATTCAGTTCATTCATCACACCTTCAATTTTATGAGACAACAATCAAAGGTGAAGGAGCTACCAGGGGAACGGCCCCCCATGGCCCGGCTGAACTGTGTGGAGGGTGCCAGGTCAGCTGCTGGTTTAGTTTGGTGGCTTCCATCCGCTCAGTTGAGGGGGTTGATTGATGTTGATCCGAGAAAAGGTGCAAATTCCCTAGCTGAACATCGAGAGGGATTCCTCTCGTTGCTCGACAGCCGAGTCTTTCAGGTCTACCACTTTCGCCAGTCTCGAGCACGCGGCCCAAAACGTGGCCCTCTGGCCGGACTGGACCATTGGATTCCATGACTGGGAAGGTGTTCGCCAATCCTGGACCGTCTTCACATCTTCCATACTGACAGGTGCATCGCTACTAGTAACAAGTGCATGACGACTAGTAGCAAATAGCTACTAGTAGCTTCTAGCTACAAGTAAGTAGCGATGCACCTGTTACTAGTAGCTTACTAGTAGCGATGCACCTTGTTCCTAGTCATGTCACCTAACCATGCAGGGCCTTCACCGAAAATGACCCCCCCGCCCCGTACGAGTCACGGTCGAAAAGGTCGTCGTCCAACCAAATTCCGCAACAAGAGCAATAAAACCAACAGAAGAGATTGCTCCGGAATGAGAAGACCAATTCCGCCGGTCGGACATGTCTTCAGGCCAAAGGTGGGCGCATGCCCCTCCTTCCATGAAGATGCTCCACATGCGCTCTTTCCATCTCAAACCTGCAAGGAATCACTCGAACTCGAAGAAGCAAGGAAGATGAAACATGTTGGGTCTATCCTATCACCAGTGCCCAGTGGATGATGATGGTTCAGTTGCAGGCCTTGTTCAAAAAAGTTATATATAATTGTTTACTGACTGTTACAGGTAATAAGACAGACCCAAGAAACATGTATCTGGATTTGGAGTCTTCCAAGAAAGTGCCAGTTCCCATAAGGAGAAAAGAACTTGACCCCCAGAACCGACCCAAAGCCCTTCAACTGTGTGGACTTCCCACATGCCCACGCTTGCAAGACAGATTTGGAGAAAATGGATCATCGAATTGCAGACGGGCCAAAGACATGGTCCGCGGGGCGTTTTTCTGCGCGTTCGCCGGTCAACATCGTGGACCCTCTCTGGTACGGTGGACCTGAAGGGATACTGCGTCAGCTCAAAGACTTCCACAGGAAGCGTGAGGCGATACAGCTGCCAGTTGATCCTGCAGCGGGAACTGCGGGAACTGAGAGGTTCGGAGCACCGGAAGAACTCCAAAACCAACCACCTCAAACAGTGACTTTGAAGGACTCAGGGTTTATAAAGAGGACTCAAGGACCACAGTAACAAATTTTGGACTGCTACTGGGTTTGAAATATCAGATAGCCTGATCATGGCATATTTGGGAAGACTGAAGAGTGAATGAGCTTTGTCTGTCTGGTTGAATCTTTCTTGTGGTTGGTTCCTCTACTGTGGCATCCTTCAGTCGCCGCTCGAGTCCTCAAAAGCAAACTTGAATACGATCAAGGATAACAACTTACTAGGTTGGAGGCCATCGCTAGTAACAAGAAGCTACGATCGGGGCTCCTGGCATCGCTACGAACGGAGCGTTCGGACGCTACGAACGGCGGCTCCTGGCCTTACTAGGAACGGAACAAGGTTCGCTACTAGGGGCTCCTGGCCATCGCTACTAGAGTTCTCTGCTTCCCTGCCTGGGTAGTTCTTTCAGCGCCTTCTTCAGCCAGTGCGGCGCACTGATCAACCGGATCTTCGGCACGTCAAACCGCGGATGCTCGGAGAACCAGCCCAGGCACTCGCAACCGGGACGGCGCCTAGGAGTCAAACACACAGCTGAAGAACAAGCTGAGCCGAGTAAGCCTCCGTGGTGGGAGGACCATTGACCTCCAGAGAAGCATGGTCAAACCGGTGAAACCGCCGCAGCCGAACCAGTGAAGCAACTGTCGCCAACGACCAAACCAAAACGCTCTGATCATTCTTCGCCAGTGCACGCCACTCTCCTCACTTCCTCTGCGGTGTAGGGAGAATCCATGTCCCCTTGGAAATCTGCCACATACAAGATGCCTGGCGCTTCACCTTCAAACTCGGCCCGTACGGTCGTCTCCGCCTCCTGGCGGCGCAAAACAGATGCCAGAGAAGGCAAAAAAAGGGGTGGTTCCATCTGTCTTTTTGGTATGGAACCAATCTTACCTGTTTGGGGTGTAGGAAAGCCTTTGTTGCGTTTGCTGGTCAAACACAAGGTCACTCAGGTTCTAGTTATAAAGCGGGTGAATGGGGGTGACAGTTACAAGGTGAAAGCTGCCGCCCACCCAGCAGTTCTACACTCCTCCTTGGGGAGCACAAGGGTTGATGCTGGTGCCGAAAATACCACACGGCTGGTTTGCAGAGTCCTGATCCTTTGATGATCGGGGAAGCTAAGTTGATGTCAGTGGTTGCGGCTACCTCCTTAGCCATCGAAGACGCTACACATGTCCTCAGAAAACATGCATGTTTCCAACTGCTCACAAGCTGTCTACTGGGCACTTGCTTGTGCTCTCCCGCAGAAAGTCTTCACAGTGTGTACCCTCTTAAGGTGCCTTTTTGACACGTTCAACTGTTTACCTAGGCTCTGTTTGTAACTGCCCAGGTTTCTCCAGGGCTTTGCACATTTCACACCTTCAGACTAAACGTTTCAAGTCCTTCTCGAGTGTGTGTGTGTGTGCCCCTTGTAGTCACAGGGATTCCTTTGAACTGTTTTTTCATGTGCAGGGGGTGGTAGCAAGGCAGAGAGTCTACCACCAACGAAGGCACTCTCTAAGCCTTGGTGATACTGGGACTGACCATCCCAGCGTACCTGCAACAATGTTTAAAGTTTGCGGCAGTCATGCACGATACGCCGTCACTTGTCGGTTCGTGTTCGACTTGAGCTTTTGGCCCCTTCTCCGTTTGAAGACCTCGAGGCTCCTAGGGGGTTCCCTGGATCTTTCAGGATTTGGGTTTCTTAGGCTGGCGTGTGGCACCGCTATCAGTTCCGTATGCATATCCATAAGTGTGTTTGGCCTCGCGCCAACCCGGGATGAGCCCGCAGAGTGCCTCCCGTGGACCCGTCGAACGGGGGTTTGTCGAACGTATCCCCTGCCTGGATACAGAGCAGCTCACAGCGGGCGTAGATGGCTTATGCCTCAAGAATTGGGATGTTTGTCTCATCTTTGGAATTCCAAGTTGGCTCATGCCTTTACGTGACCGCAGCGGTCAAAGCAGCCAACCAAATTGGCACGGCGTGCGGCCGAAATTTGTTCAAGGTTCATTGGAACCTGTTGGCGACTTAGGTGCACATACATCGTACACACCTTAACGAGGCAGGTCTTCCTAGCTTGTTGTAATGAGGTCTGGTTTCATCGGTTCCCGTCCCCTCCATTTGGTTCCCCTTTCACCCTTTCGCCTTCACACACTTCTTTTCTTTTTTCTTTTCATGTCTTCCCTTGCTTCATGTCCTTTCATCTCACTCCTTTCGTTCTTTTGCGCGTACAACGGTCCGGGCCTTAGTGTGTACGCGCACATCTACTTTCAACTCAGGCGTTAGGTCGCCCAGGTCTTGACAATGAGGTGGGTTTAATCGGTTGTCCCTGTGCACTTGGTTTCTCTTTCATCGCAACCACACACACTTTTGCCCCGTCTCGTCTTCCTTCTCATGTCTTCATTCTCTTGTCTTTGCTGCGCGCACATTTACACATTTGTCCTAGCCTCATTTTTTGCCTCCCCTTGGGGAGGCGTGTGTGTGTGTGTGCCCCTTGTAGTCACAGGGATTCGTTTGAATTGTTTTTCATTAGCGGGGGGTGGTAGCAAGGCAGAGAGTCTACCACCAACGAAGACACTCTCTAAGCCTTGGTGATACTGGGACTGATCATCCCAGCGTACCTGCAACAATTTTTAAAGTTTGCGGCAGTCGTGCACGATACGCCGTCACTTGTCGGTTCGTGTTCGACTTGAGCTTTTGGCCCCTTCTCCGTTTGAAGACCTCGAGGCTCCTAGGGGGTTCCCTGGATCTTTCAGGATTTGGGTTTCTTAGGCTGGCGTGTGGCACCGCTATCAGTTCCGTATGCATCTCCATAAGTGTGTGTGTGTGTGTCCACACCTGGACAAAGGGTTCTCAACCAACTTCGGCAGGGGGTGGCAGCAGGAACGAGAGTCTGCCAACAACGAAGACACTCTCGATTTCCTGGTGATACTGGGACTCATCATCCCAGCGTACCTGCCGTGATCGCAAGCCGTGACTCCAATTTCCCCCGGTTTGTTTCCATGGTTCATGATACCTCCCACAAACCTTTTCCCTTCCGCATTGCAGCTGCTGACTTTCTTTTGAGCGCTTTCGGAAACATTTTCAACAATACTGTTTGCGCCGACTCATGCGCCTTGCCGTTCCATCACCTTCCTTCCCAACGTGGTAACTGAGTCACTGAAAACCAATGTCAGAGTGTGTTTCGCTCAGCCGTCCCACTCGGGTGCTGAGTGTGATCCCCGTCACAGGGGCGCCGTTTTTGCATAGGAAATCAGCCACCCCAACTTGCCACCTACCACTGGATTTCCACTGGAAGTCATTGACACATCCATAGAATCAACTGATGCATTGGCCGCCGGGCCCAAAAACGGGATTACTTCGACAGCCGCCGGGCTATAAAACGGTGCGGTGCTCAACCCCCAATGAGGCAGGTTCCCCAACCCAGTTCTACTCCCTACCTATTTAGGGCAACATAGGGAAATGGTACTCGACACACTTGTGCGTCGGTGCCTTTCCCTGTGTTGTTCCTTTTCTAGTCTTTCCTACCCGGGCGGTCTAAGACTAAAGTCCCGCTCCCTAGCTATTGCACGCAATTCATTTCTGCTAAGTTATCAGTAATTCTAGAGGGCTAAGTATTCATACACACACATGGACACACACATGTACATACACTTCCCTGCCCCCCGCTTTTCTTCTTACGCCTTCGGTCGTTTCTTGGGCTTTCTCTCAGGCTTTTTAGGTTGTTCTTGAGGCTCGTTTCCCTACCCCAGTCAAGGGCTAAGTAGTCATTTTTCCTACACCTATCTTTCTTTCTTCCCATCTTAGCGCTGCTCTTTCTGTCTTTCTTTCCTTTTGTTTCTAAGGCTTTTTAGGTGACTATTTAGGTTTTTCACATGCGCGCCGCGAAGCGGCACCGTATGTGTGCCACCGTTCTTTGAAAAAGCGCCGAAGCCGGCGATTTGTGTGTGTCCACACCTGGACAAAGGGTTCTCAACCAACTTCGGCAGGGGGTGGCAGCAGGAACGAGAGTCTGCCACCAACGAAGACACTCTCGATTTCCTGGTGATACTGGGACTGATCATCCCAGTGTACCTGCCGTGATCGCAAGCCGTGACTCCAATTTCCTCCGGTTTGTTTCCATGGTTGTTCATGATACCTCCCACAAACCTTTTCCCTTCCGCATTGCAGCTGCTGACTTTCTTTTGAGCGCTTTCGGAAACATTTTCAACAATACTGTTTGTGCCGACTCATGCGCCTTGCCGTTCCATCACCTTCCTTTCCAACGTGGTAACTGAGTCACTGAAAACCAATGTCAGAGTGTGCGCGCGTGTGTGCGCACGCACGGGGTCCAAAAGATTCGCCCATCCTTCCCCTCAACTGAGGTTTCAAGGATGGTGAAACATCCTGAAATGGTCTACTGGAAGGCCACTCTCGTTCTTGGAAACTGCGGACTCTTCATCCCCTACATCCATCCTGACCCCGCACTCCTCCAGACGTCGTTGCACCACATGCTTTGCTCGTTCGCAGATCTGGTACGGGAGCTCCCCTTGGAAGAAACGCACCACAGCTTCGCTGGCGTAGGCAGTGCGACTTTTCCTGTCATTGCGCTGGGCATGAGAGGGGTTGAGCCCTAGCAGTGGCTTCCAACCAAATCCAACTGCTTGGGACTGGGATTCATCTGACATGGGATTCATGTGCAGCCGCGTGTGGCTCGGTAGCTTTGGTCGTCCACTGCCCAGAAAATATCGAGCCCGTTTCGTCTCCTGATCTCGAGTCCTTGCCACTGAAGCGTGACACTCGGGTCCATGCGCCGCATCTCTCGCTCCACCTCCTTCAGGATGTTTCTCACAAGTGCCTGGAAGACAGCACGGACACCGTAGACCCTCTCCCCAACAACGTATCTGGTCTTTGGTATCTTGGCCACTTTTGTTGAAGGATGGCCCACCCTCTGGCCCAACTGATTTGGCTTGGCCTTACCGGTCCGAAACATATTAATCACATTCTTCCATGCCCACTAAGTCACTAAGTGGGATGAACAAGTTGAGCAATGGCTTGAAAAAGGATTGGTTGCCTGTACAGGCATTGTTGTTCATACTTCATCGTGGTGTTCAAGAACAATGGGTTACTTGTACGTGCTTGAGCGCACCTGCATACCCCTCTACCGCGTGTCCAAAAACAACACTTAGCTGTCCAGCTCAGTCCTTTCGCGGTTTGACCGAACTGCCTCCACTCTAGTAGCATGGCCTCCACTCTAATTAGTAGCGATGGCCTCCACCCTGGTAGCGATGGCCTCCACTCTAGTAGCATGGCCTCCACTCTAATTAGTAGCGATGGCCTCCACCCTGGTAGCGATGGCCTCCACCCTAGTAGCCATGGCCTCCACTCTACTAGCGATGGCCTCCAACCTAGTAGCGATGGCCTCCACTCTAATTAGTAGCGATGGCCTCCACTCTAGTAGCGATGGCCTCCACCCTGGTAGCGATGGCCTCCACCTTAGTAGCCATGGCCTCCACTCTACTAGCGATGGCCTCCAACTTAGTAGCGATGGCCTCCACCCTAGTAGCGATGGCCTCCACCTCCAACCTAAGAGCAATGGTCTCCACGATAGTAGCGATAGCCTCTATCTTGTAGCGATGGCCTCTACAACCAGCTTTGTAAGAAATCCCTTTTAAACCAAAGGACTATTCAGGTCTAAAAGTACACCGAAGCTCGGACAGTCAAGGAAGATCGGTAGTTTACTCGGAGGTCGTGTGGGCTGATGGTGCCGACGCCTTGTTATTGTCGTCCTGATCTGCAGGCAGACCGCGCAGAATAAGCTTGCCTCAGGCGCAAACCATTTGTTTATAACCCCCCTAGAACTCTTGACTCAAATCCTAAAGCGTTCCGGTTTTGAGCCAAGAATTGAGAGGGGTATATATATATATATACAAATATATATATATATATATATATCCCAATCAGGCACACGGTGCAGGGTGGCGCAGTGAACAAGGGTGCGCTATTGGAATCTGGAGTATACAATTCCGTTTGAACGGTCATGCATACCCAGACCTCACGCCATTCACAATCGATCTGCGATCAAGTCAGGTGATAAGTCGCTGGCTTTAGCTTGGCTGCAGACTCTGGAGGTGAGCAAAAAGGGTGGGTTGCTTCCAGGGTTGCTGTGCAATGCTGCTTCCCTGAGGCCACTGACCGAAAGTAGCCCCCCGTGCAGGCTGCGCTCATCGCGCTCTCTGCGCGCAGACTTCGCGCTCGACCCACCAAAACCGCCAAGGCCGCAGAAAAGATGCGCGCCAGGTCCCCGCGCGCGTGACCTCGCGCGTGGCTGCCGAGCTGCTGCGTCCATGTCGCAAGACTTTCATCTCCACCACGGATTTTGTCTTCGAGGCCCCACACATCCGCCCCAGGAAGTCGCAGCCCCGGCAGTGCCGTTGATCGTGGTGCGCACGCTGGCGACGGGTCTTGACCAGCTCGATGATGCCATGAAAGGGCAGGTGCCTCAAGCGTTCCTCGGTCGAGGCTACACGCTCAATTGAAGCGTAAAGAAGCAGGAAAGTCTCGGAGAGAGTTGCACGAATAGGATGTGTGAGCTTGGCTGACACCCTGAAATCCTCATCCAAGACTGGATGACTTGAAGGCGAAGCACGAAAACCTGCTGTCGATGAACAGTTGGCTGTCCTGTGTCCCAGAGAACTGAAAACCCAAAGCTCACAACGGAACGAGTCACCGCATCCCCGGCAGAATCCAAGCATTCAAAACCGCTGTGACGTTTTCGCTCGGACCCATACACCTTAGACGTCAACGTATGACGCCCGACATGCCACGTTTGAGCATGAAGATTCTCCCCAAGACGGGCTCCCCCAGTTGGAAAAAATGCGGCTCCCCTGCACAATTTCATCCCGGAACTGTCAAACCACGTCCCGTTTCCACAGAGCCTCCATTTGTGTAGAGGCATACACGGTGGTCACGATGAGACCCATGTGATTCTCCTTCTCGACTTGCAGTCCTTTCCACCGTTTGGGCAGCTCGCCCAAGTGGAAGCGCTCGCCTTTTGCTTCAACGACAAGAGAGACATCTCTCAGTCCTTAGTCAGCTTTTGAGCCATCTCTTCCCTCTAGATTAACTCCCTTTAATCGGATTTAAATCAGAAGTATCTGCCGGGCCAACCCGCCAAGTAGAAGTGGTGGTAGTGGAAGTGGTCTGAGGGGCTCCTGACTGCAAATCTATAGATGCATAGTGGTTGATCCAAATACCAGTATTCAGAAATGGTGTTACTCAAGGCGTGGTATCTCCACCATGGGCTTGCCAGCTGCTAGCTGCTAGTCTTTAAGGTATCTCTCCACGAGCATCCACTGCAAATGAGCCTCCACGGTGATGCATGGCCACCTCACTCAGGAAGCTTTCGGAAGAACAAGGGCGGGGAGCCTCTGAGAAGGCCTTTTCCTCGGCGGCTCGCGAGCGGCGACGCCGGCGACTGGTCAGTCGAAGGCCTCGTCGCCGCGCCGGAAGCGGCACGTGGCGACCCTTTTTCGTCTCAAAACCTGGTTATGGGAGGTCCGAAAGGGTTTCAGGTTGGTTTCTTTATGAGCACTCAATCGGCACGGCAACAGCTCAGAATTGCAAGCTTCTCGGGGTTGCCAAGCACCATGTTGAGCTTCCTGCATCACAAGCCGATGTTTTGCAAGTGCACTAGAGTCACTAGAGTTACTAATTTACTAGAGGTGTGATGGGAGTTCTCAAAATATATGAGCGAGTCAAACTACGGCATAGATATCTGATCCTCGTCATGCGCAGCTGACGTCACTCAGCTTTTGTCCAAAGAGAGAAAGAGAGAGAGAGAGAGAGATGCATTGGTGCTTCTGTTGAGGGACGCCTTGACCTCCTTTGCAATGTGACGAACTTGGTTGAAGTGTCAGAAGTAGTGGCAGCTTCTGCAAAGCATTTGAACAAACAACATCCAGGGGATAAGGATCCCACCAATGCTCCAATTAAACCTACACAAAGGCGGCGCAATCACATCAGCAGTAATCAGTATAAGTCCTGTCGACCAAGAATCATGTCTGCCCGCAAAAAGACCATGTCGGATTCGACCAATGTGACTTTAGCTCCACCCACCAGTTCAGGCGTTCCAAACCCTGCAGAGAAGGGGAGCTGTCATTACCAGAGCCACCGACCCCTGGACTCTGCACGGACGCGGTGCTGCGCGTCGATCGACCTGCTGCGTGTCGCAGGTGCTGCAGATTCGCCAAACAAAAGTGCTGGTAGCGTCCAAACGCTCCGTTCGTCGCGATGCCCTTTGTTCCGTTCGTAGCGTCCTCTTGCTTGTTTGAGGGTGGCTCAAAGAAAACACATTGCGCCTGGAGAGACAAGAATGGTTTGCCCGACCTATTAGACATGAGCAACAGCCACCTGACTATGTCATCAAGCTTCTCGCTTCTTGTAGAAGACCTCGAGGTCACTGTTTCCTTGGACGTGCGGAAATAGTGTGGTGGGTTCCACCCAAACCCTCTCTACTTGTTGATGGAACCAAACTACCCGACAAAACCGCTCGGAACCATGCGTGTGTACCACATTGCACCTGAATGGATTGGCAGGATTGGAAGACCTTGGTTCCAAAGATCAAGGTCTTAGGGTGTTTTCCTTGGCAAGGCTCGGAACCATGCAAAACCAAATGATCAATGGAGACGAACACAAAAACCAGGCAAGTAGAGAACCTTTGATCCTGGCAATTTCATCAGGGGAAGGATCCACTGCCGACAACGAAAGGATGAGGTTCTTACTGTTCACTATCCATTTAGCGATGGTTTCCAACCTAACAGCGACGGGCTCCAACCGGCGAGGGCCCTCCATCTGACTTGCAACATCGCCAAGTCACCAATGAGTTTTTGTAGCTCCTCACAAGCCTGAAGGATCCTCCCGAGCAGCTCCAACAAGCGCTCGCTGCCCGCCGTCTGGAGCTCGTTGAGGCTGCTGCTCTTGGTGGGTTCATTACTCCTGAACGTGGGTTCTTCACCACCAACAAGGGATGAACCCAACCGCGCGCGCGCGAGCGCTGTCGGGTCTGAATCTACTTCACCACACCCTGAAAAGCATTGGCCAAAGGATGAAAGGATGTGGGTACCAATCTTTTTGGAGCGAGACCGTTCATTTCGCCTGCTGAACTTTTCGGCTTCGCGAGACTTTTCGGGTGGAGGTTGGAGGAAGGACGTTGGAAACTTTGCAATTGGAACTTGATTCGTGCTGTGTTTAATCCGTTTCGGGGTTTGCATGCCTCCTTGGTTTAGTCGATGTTCATCGTGCCGACCTGTGTGTCAGCGATGAAGCCATAACACACGGCTGAGAGAGATGCGAACAGAAGGACTATGGAGCAAGCTGTTAAGCTGCTACCACTCTTTTTCCGTTGAGCATCTTTGGTTCCCCTCACAAGGGTGGCCATGCTGAACGGCATATTGACTTCATAGGTCCAAAGTCATCACCAAACCTCCAAGTTCAGATGTCTCAATGACCAAAGGTTCAGATCTGGAAGTTCGGACCTTCAGAATGCCTCCGTGCGCGGCGCGGAAGTTCTTCTGCATCCTGTGGGACCAAAGTGATGCTGTCCTCCGGCTCTGGTGCCGGTCCTGCGCCTTGGCCTGTGGTCACTACCACAGAGAGACCATCAGACCATCCTGAGTCGTCCCCTACAGATCCTTCTGTTTAGAGTTTTGGATTCCCAGGGTAACCAGGACGCTACTAGGTTGGAGGCCATCGCTACTAGTAACAAGAAGCTACAGTATTGGTACTGTTTGTCTTTTGTCTTCTTTTTCCGGGGTGTTTAGCTTTCATCCACGCCAATCTGTAGTAGTTCTCCGGATAATGCCAAGTATTTTGTTATTGGCAGTCCTCACAGTTCATGCTAGATAGAGATTCTCATCCAAAAGCGTAGGAATATTCCCCGCCTCCGATCCTCAAACCATGGCTACACGAGCCTTTCGTTCAGAGAAACTGAAGCATCAAGCGGACGTGGCGTATTCTCCATCACTCCTGATTTCGGTGATGAGGTTGTTGCACACCATGATCAGCACCTGCATCGCTCGCGCTCACTCTCAATATTTAGGACTATCCATTCGGAGACAAATCCACACGAATTGGAGAACAAATGGGCTTGCACTGGCAAAGTCCTCTTAACAAATCCCTCTCTGGCTCCGAGCAAAACCTTGTCTGCCGTGCAAAATAAATGGATTTATGGCAGCGGATGTTCACCCATAATGGTTTGGTACTTAAAAGATACAACTTTAAACATGCTTTACTGTATTTCACCATTTCTCAAGCCCGCCTGCTCCAACACTTTTGCCCAAATCCTTCTCTTCCTTTCAATGAAAATCCCCCCCATCTCACCTCCCTCTCCTCGCCTGGAGGCTTTGCTGCTTCCAGGAATCCTTCAACTCTTGGTAGACGTCTAACAAATCCAAGACGTTCACGTCCACGCGCACCAGCAAGGCCCTGGCATGCTGCAGCTCCCGCCGCTCAAAGGCCACCTCGGGGCCCAGCTCCGACGCGCGAGGCCAATGCCTCGGCGTGTGCTGTGGGGCGGAAGATTCGAGTCCTCGAGGTGCATCGGAAGAGTGGTCGCCGGTGATCGTCTTGTGAAACACTTCGCCTGATTGGCCTGAAGAGGTAGTGGAAGTAGGAACCCGTCTGCTGTGAAAACCAGATGAAAACCTGACAAAGGGCCAGAGCCGTTGAAATGGCCAGAACCTGGTGTGCAGACATTGAAAAGGACTGCCTGGATGTGGATCTTTTGACATGCAACATCATGCAGCTCCATTCTTGGGGCCTTTGGATGGGGACCTGAGCTTTGGGAAGGTAGGTCAAGCAGACTGGGTCAGGAAAGCCTCTTTTCCTGGTCATGTTCATTCTTCTATCCTTGACCTGCAATTCAATCTTTGTATGTTTGTCCTGTGCGGGAAAAAACCCTGTGAGACTGTCTGAAAGGTGAGAGTTGGTATGTGGCTAGGGATGGCGCCCTCAGTTCTTGAGTGCTTTCTTGCGGACCTGTTTCTACCAACCCAGAACCCATCACGATCTCTTTGGGGCCGCAAGCGCTGCGCAGCGCAGCGCAGCGCAGAACCCCGCGCTGCGTTGCTCCGAGCTTCTCTTCGAAACCGCAGCTGGCCACGCTGTTCTTCACATCCTGAGAACCCCCCGTCTTTCATCCCCCCACCGTGGTCCTGGGGCTTCCGACAGTCGCACGGCGGCGAGGCCAGCGGGACCGGAATGAAGGCATCAGCGGTACCGGTGTGGAATCCGTGAGAGAACGAAAAAAGTGCGAATCGAATGGTGTCGCTTTCGCCCCAAAGCGAAGGGAAGAGAAGATGGCGAATCCTCAAAAAATCAGCCCTGGGTGTTCAGTGCGGCAAACCAATGAATCTGATCTGTTCCACGTTACCTTCTCTTTTTCAGTGCACAAAGACTGCAAAAAATAAAAAGGACTCCGCACTTTATGTCTCTCTCTCTCTCTTTCTCCAGCTCCTTGTCGCGGCATCTCTTGCAAATCGCATCAGCCCCACTAGCTCGAGAAGTGAAGCCATGCTCTTGCGGGCAAAGGAAGAAATATCTCTTTTTCGGCTCCTCAGGCACGGGGAGCTGGGCAATCGACTGCAAAGCGGACATCGCTATGTGTCCGGTTTTGGTGTCGGAAGAACCACGGGCAGCTGGGACATACAGATCTTTGTAGGTCTCGCTTTACGTCTCGCTTTACGTCTCGCTCCTTTTCTCACCAACCGGTCCATCGCTTGCGTCCCAAGTCGTACTTGTTCAACCAAACCCCCCCAACCCCTGGGCCGACCTCACGTCCAGCCGAGCCGCCGCTTCTCGAGGGTCCAACACGTATGTGGCTTGTGCTTCGAGGACCTGCAGAGCCCAATAGCACTCTTCGCAGTACTTGGTCTTTCGATCAGAGGACTCCTCCAGTCAAGGACGCGATGCGACCCGCCATGGCGTCGCTTGGAGGCCATCGCTACAAACGGAACAAGAAGCTGCCAATGGAGCAAGGTTCGCTACGATCGGGGCTCCTGGCACTACTAGGAGCATCCTTAATTGCTACTAGGCCAAGATCACATGGGAGTCCGCTAAGTCCCAGGTGATCCGCGGGTAGTATACTACTATATATAGTAACAAAAAGCCCGGACTCGATCGGACTCCTCCTCCGGGTGGTTCGGGCAGCGCAGCTCAGGAGATGCGGCATCCGACCAGTAGGCCATCGCCAAACGCGGCTCTTGCCCGGACGCCGCTGCCCCGGGACTTCCGCGGGGAAACCCACGACCCGTGATCCTAAAATGAATGGAGTGGCACTCTGCAGATGTTTCGTTTCTGCCAAAAAACCAGAACCTTCAACTATCAACTATCAACTTGATTCATCAACTTGCACCGTCACAAGGATGACTGACATCAAATGGATCACAAAAAGGAAGCAGCTCGTTGCTTCCTCTGGAGCCGCCGCAACGAGGTGCGGTCAACCGGTGCTGACCGATCACCGGTGGATCCGGTGAACGATCTGTATCGACTTTTTGGAGGATTCCCAGGTGATTTGCCGTTCTTCTCATGGTTTGGATCCCGACCGCTTTTGAAGGAGCTTCTCTTCACATGGCAGGATGTCCACATGGGTTTGGATCAGTGTTGTGATCTCAGCCACATTGTGATCAAGAGCTGAAAAAAGACCTTGGCAAGTTTCAAGGCACAAACCTTGATGTGTTCACTGCATCTCTATTACCAACCCCAACAGCTTCACCCACCGGCGCCACCGGTCGAAAAGAACAAAAAGACCATGCCAGTCGAACAGGTCCAATGGAGTCGAACGGTGAGGAAACCACCTGAATGTTCGTTCGTTCGACTGGATGACTGGAATTCGCGAACCTTGCGACGCAGACATGTCAAAAAGGTGAGGTTTACCAGGTGCGATGCACTTTCGGACACCTTGGACTCTGACGGCTGAAGCGCCTGACCAGGTCATCACAGCGAGCTGGCCGTGCACCACTGGCCACGTGGGGTCTCACCCCTGCAGTAGGGCGGTTCCGCAAAATCACCCAACGAGAGGTCAAGCGTGATGAAACACATGTGCGGTGCGCATGATGTTCTTCATCTGCGAAGAAATTGCTATCGCCACCCAAAGCACCCAAACGAACGGGTATGGGTGTCCCGCTGGGTGTCCGGTGAATCCGCAGGGTGGGGGGTGGACTTCAGTTTGGTGCACCACGGAAGCTTCGTCCGTGGTGTTGCTGGGGTTTGCAGGTCGAGGTGGGTCAGGGGTCCATGCCTACCTTCGGTCGTGGGATCGGAGGAATTCCACCAACGGTGTCCCTTCCCGGACCCACTCACACAACTCACCCTGGCCGGTGTCGTCGTGATCCACTTCTGTTCAACAAGGCGCATCCGTGGTGAATCCAAGCGAAGTCGTTCAAAAACCTCCACCCAACGAAGAGAAACACGTGACACCGGTCACCTCGGCTCACCTCTTTGGGCACCGGAGGTTCGTGTTCCACTCCTTCACCTCCGGGAACCGAGTGAGCTGAAAAAGAGATAGGAGAGGAACGGACGACGCGGCGACGCGGGTGCGGCCAACGTGGGTTGCGGCCTGGACGTCCGAACCGAGTTCCAAACATCTCGTGCTGTCCAAGTTCTCGTGCTGTCCATCTGGTTTGGTAACGGTGATGTTTGACTCGGTTTTTTTGCGCTGTGTGGAGTTTGGTCTTGAAACGTTCAAGGATAGTGACACGTCGGAGCGCTGAACAGCCCGAAGTTCAGCTTGATGTTTCACCTTTTCCGGGGCGATGTGCAGGGAATCTGGTGCAGAGAACGGTGCATTGAATGCATCCGAAGCTGGGAAAATCGGACGCAGGATGTCCTGCGCTGGAAGAAATGTTTGTTATGTGCGTCTATAGTTGTTATGTTTCAGGCTTCAGCCACATCATCAACAAGTCTAGCTCACATTCCTCGGATCCTGTGAGGCCCACCCACCTTGATGTGTTTGAACTCTTGCAGAACCTTTCACACAAACCATTCAGAAAACCAGCTTCTTGGTGATTTGAGTGTCTGCGCCCACACTCGAACCGAACCACTTACCCTTCAGCATCGCCTCATTGAACGCGAGAGCAAACGACCACACGTGCCTGGCCAAGCCAAACGACCATTGAAGCAAAAAAGGACCTTTTCACAGAGTGGATCAGAGTGGTGACATTCATCAACGCGGTGGAAAAAGAAAAGCGCATGTCTCCTGGGCAGTTTCGGAAGGGGTCACAAGAGCGCACAATCTCTTTTCTATTTTGACGTGCCTGAGGACTCCAAAGAAAAACACTTGCAAACCTTCACGCGACAAGCGCCCACGAAGGCCCTCTTCCGGCGCTTCGGGAACTTTGGCGCGACCGGCTGCGAACGTCTGCTCTTGAAAGTGCCCCAGCGCATCAAATGGGACCAGCAAGCTGGGAACTAGTAACCAGGACCCAGCATGAAAGAGTTGCCCATGAAACAGTTGGCAGAGGCAACCTTGCTAGCCAGGCAGCCTTTGCCACAGCAACCTGCCAGGTTGATACTTCCTTGGCACCGTGCAGTTCATTGAAACACACCTGAATTTCTGAAGCCCAAACTAAGCCTCCATGTGAAGTTCTCACTGCACACAGGCCGAAGGGGAAGTCCGTGGCAACTCTTTAAAGGACGTGGGTACCCAAGCCACTCCATAAAAGGAGGGTGCCAACCACTAGCTTGTTTGCATCACTGAAAGATTCACTTCCGGTAGGGTTGGGGGTCGACGAGTCAACGCAGTCTGCTGCAGACGTAGCGCCTTGTAAAACTGTTGATTGGGAAGCACTACATGGGATACAGGAGGTCTGAGCTGTATCCGGCTGGTAAGTGCCTTGCGCACATAGATTGCATGTTGCGCTCCCAGAGGAGCTAGCAAAGGAGCCACTCGGACACGGCTCACACTGGGTGGAGGATGTGTCTGATTGCTTGTAGCCCGGAGGGCATGGTTTGCATTGGAAGGTTGTTCCCTGAGCATCAATGAGCTGCTCAGATGCAGTTCCGGCCTGGCACAGACCGCATCCAACGGCACTTGTCCTGTTGGAGACAAAAGCTCCCGACGCATCAACCAATCCAAAGCCTTCGTAGCACCTGGTCTTCGGTGGTGTCCAGGATGACCACCTCCAAAAAAAGAACAAAACAAAAGCAGGATGACTCACATCCTGACCACCGAGGCACGGCCAAGTTTCAGAGGTCTCCCGCCTGTCAAACTCTCCCCCCTTCATTGGTCGCGCCCCCCCTGCGGGACCCTTGGGGACCCTTCCCTCCACCACCCGCCCAGCTGGAAGACGATCGAGCGGAAGACGATCAACTCTCGCCTGGCTGGGTTCTCTCGGAGCCACTTGCAAGCCACATCGCTCGATGCAGACAGGTCGAAAAGAAGAGATTGTACCTCCTGCATCTCGAAGTGGATGTTGGACACGAACCTTACTGCTCACCAGCAGCTTCGTAAGGGAGCAACGCAAGGCTTTGTTGGGAACAAGAACGTAGAAACTTCAAGGTCAACGCGTGGCCTGTTTGTGCACTTCAATGTGTGCAGGTCATGTTATATAACTATGTTTATTTTCTAGTGTTGATGGACGTGACGTACCCGAAAGGACACGGCGAGGGCGACGCTTTGTGGTCTGCAAGCGATCGCCCAGCACAACATGTGGAGCTTCATTCATACGACAAACCTGGGAAACAAGGATACAACAAAGGCGATGCGGCCAAACACACAGACACACACCACAAAAAGCAACTTTTCGGACAATGAAGGTGTTCGAAACGCAGGTGTCAGGCCTGACATTTCACGAGCATCTCATGTGCTGGTTCTATGTGCCCAGGCCCAAAAAGCATGTGCAATGTTGGTCAAACGGTAAACGTGTGTTGTTCGCTCCTTCTCGGCTACTCCTTCGTTGTTGCGCTGCGCTTCGTTGACCTGGGCGGCTTCGAAAGTGAGCCATGAACGCTCCAGCCGACCCTCTTCCTCGTTTCAGAGACCGGGGGTCCGCTCCACTGATCCGACGAAGAAGACATGCTTAGGCTTCATGTTCGCCATGTCGCGACAGAAACGCGCGTTTCGTGTAACACGGGGCGCGGGCTGACCTCAAACCAAAGAATATCACGGACCAAATACCAGCATCACTGGGCAGAAGCATATTGAAGCATACTCAATGCCTCAGCCTGACCAAGGAGAACCCAAAAAAATACCACTTTGCTTCTTCATCAACAGTTTTGGATGTCTATTCACATCAACCTTGTAGCAACATCATGTTCAAGACAACTGCAACCGATGGGATGCAAAGGTTCCACAAATTTACGCCAAAGAATGTAGACACTGGACACGAAACTCTTCACAGCTCGGACGAACGCCAACGTGAAGTTGGCTGACCAGTTTGAGGGGAAGAACAGAACCATAATAGCGATGGCCTCCAACCTGCTAGCGATGGCCTCCAACCTAATAGTAATTAGCGATGGCCTCCAACTTGCAAGTCGCCAGTCCAGTTTTCGCTTCCAGAAGTGACAGCACCCTCGTCCCGTCGAGTGGGCGAGGTCAACCTGTCGTTTCAGTGGGTCCCACGGTCCGCACAGCACCCGCACGCGGCGTGTGTTCAGCACGTGACGAAAAAGCACGTCGGACGTGGTGGTCGAAAAAAGACATCAAAACATCCGATTCCCCGGAGCGATCGGTCTGCGACGCAAAAAGGAGTTCCAATGTGACACAATGTGTTTCAACATCAAGCTGCACAACCAAAAATAAGCGACGATCGAAAAACCTGCTAAATTCGACTAGGAAGAAACTCTCGAACCCGACCGGCCTTCGATTTCAAGTTGCTGCTGACCATCTTGGCGATGTGAACTGACTCGCTGGCGGTTTTTTGGTCGCCCGCGGCCCACTCCTGCGCGTTGTGAGGTGGAAAAACCACCTGTAGTGGCAACATGTCGGCGAAAGTCGAATCTGGAAGCCACCCGTAGTGGAGAGCTCGGAAAGTCCGCACGTGCTTCTGCCACAATTGCCACCCGCCCGAGACTCCAATAGCAGCTGGAATTCCATATGCTGTTGACCACTGCATGATGGCTTGCAGAAACCACCCAGTCCCTGCAGTGAAGACTGGGATGCATGTGGAAGCATCCTGACGGCACGCAGGGGCGTACCACCAGCGATCGTTCCAACACTTGGCAATGTATGACCCATCTGCCTGGAGCTCGACCCCCTCAGCATCCCCGGAATATTTTAAATAATCTTTCATCACATTGTTGTTGTTCATGATCATGTCTGCCCCGCTGCACATCGCCAACTCTGACAAGTCCACATCTTGAACTGAATCGAAGTATTTCCTGACATGGTATCGGTGAGGGAAAACAATTGACCAAACCAAACTGACATGAAACAGGATACACAGCAACGCTTACGACTAAAGTCACTGGCAAGTTTCTTCGGGTCATGCTGCGTCGTGTTGTAGCCTCAGTTCAGTTTTTTAAAAAGGACAGGGTCGTGGTTCAAACTGCGGAGATCCACATCAAGCACGTCAAACACTCAACAGTAACTCCAGGCACTCAACAGGAACGCCTTTGGGCAGGGCAGGGAAGACGAAGAGCAGAACGGCCCGCGCATCACGGCACGGCGCCCGAAGATGGAAGGCATGCGAGGAAGGCCTGGTCCAGCCTGGTCGCAACAGGGCATCCCACTGAGCAACAATCGCTGGGTTCCCAAGGCCACTCAGATCGCTTTGGTGCCGACGGCTTCTGCTTGTTCAGAGAAGATCCAGCTAAGGACACGCACGAGGGGAAGCTGGCACTTGGCACCAGAGCAAAGGTGCCAAAATGTTTCACCCCAGGTTCACAAAGGTATGGCCATCAGGCGAAGCTTGGTGGTCACGTCTCATGGCACTACCGATCTTTCTTGTTTTAACATGGCCACCATCCACTTACACACTGCACAGTAATCAGGTAGAGGGCTGGCTTCTGCATTGAAGGTGCTCAAAGGATTGGAAATGCACACTGGGCTTGTGTAGGAAGGCCATAGAAGACGCCCAAGAAAGAATTTCGGAAATAGGAAAGATTGTCCTGCAATCTCGTTTCGCAGTGATAGGTGAGCCCAATGCCTGCAAAAAGAACCAGCCTGGCTCACAAGACTTGGTGCCTTTGCCCAGCTGGAGCTTCCACATCGCTGCATCACCCTGATTGGCTTGGCCGTTTGGCGCTTGCAAGCAGCCTCACTTCTTTCAGCTGCAACTGGGCACCGGCTTTGCTCATGTGACCAAGACTAAGACAGATTTGGGGTGAAGGTGGTGACATCGATGGCGATGTCATCTGCCAAGTAATTGCTTGGCCAAAAGCACGCTGGGGGTCCGTGATGCAGCGAGGTCGATGGCCGTTCCTGCGAAGCGTCTTCTATGGCACGTCGACCCAGAAAAAGCGGTTGGAGACGCTTCATGGAGAAGCTTCATGGTTATGGGACCTTGCACAAATCGGCAAACAAGGCTGAGCAAGGAGGCAAGGAGGTCTGACACTGTCGGGCAAGACAAGAAGCTTGGAGCTAGACAGGCCAAGGCGCACTAGTTAAAGAATTGACATCACTTGGTCCAACACTTCCCACGGCCAGTGGGTGGCCCAAAGATGTTCTGGGATGTTTTGGGCCATGAGCAGCAAATCAGGCATGGGCAGATTGGTGCAAAGACATGCATCTTCCAGCAAAAGCTCCAATGAAAAGGTTAAGCCTTTGAATCACCCGCAAACAATTCTGACTGCAGCATGCTACAACAGTGTTCCGATCGCTGCAATGTTCAACCAGAGGATGTTGAATCAATGCAGTCTGTGGACGGCCGCAGATGAGTTCCGTCTAGCGTATTCAACACGCGACATATTCTTCACGCGACTTCTGGAGGGCCCCAAACTCAACGAATCAAACATCTTCCAGGGCCCCCGGATAGGCGTGGTTAATGGACATCCCTTAATTTCTAAGGGGCCATTATTGGACACCCCTTATGAGGCCCTGGTTTACTACGTTCTTTTTGGGCCATCTTCTAGAACACAGCCACCCACTCACCCACCCACCCACCACTGCCATGCGCTCAGAGCAGCTCCTGTAGTGGTCCAAGGCTAGACCCGAATCGCTGTAGGCGGCAGTGTGAACGGCCTGGCTGACGAAGATCGAATTCTGGCCCGAATAGCCCATACTCCCCAAATCCTCCGGCGCAAGCTGTGGATATTTCGCCGCGAGCTCGTTCTGCGTCAGGGTATAACCTCCAAGCCAGGAGTCCACGCTGACATGGATCGTCGTCTCTTGGGTGCCACATGTCCTGCTGGCGCCGTCATTGAAGTCGGTGCATCCGGCCAAGGCCCAGAGGAAAGTATCTCCACCCGAGCCCATCTTAGGATCCACCTGAGCGTGGAAACCAAGCACCTCGCGGATCATCAGCGCTGTCATGTTGCTCAGAAGATGGGATGGTTCATAGTTCATTTCGAAGACTCCGATAGGAATGTTGTTGCCGGCATCATCCTGATTGGTTTCCAAATGGCCATGAACAGTCATGGAACAGTCATGAATTCCTAAGCAAGCTCTACGTACCAGTCAAAGCTCCACGCCTCATTTTCACCCAACCCGGTTCCTGGATGTACTCTCGCTGGCTTTCTGGCACACCATCATCGAGACAAAGCTCTTGCGCGATGGAGCCCACAATCAGGGCTTGGAGCACTGTCAAGCGCAGCATGTCTCCCCGCAGCTTCGAAAATCGACTCAGAGAGCTGAGAGCCAAAAGGCTGGCGACGGACCGCGAGCGAACACCGCGGAGCGGTCAGCACCAAGTCTCATGTTCGGCTTTCCAGTCCCACTTGCACTGTGAAAATCGGAGCAGATTCTCTAAGTAAGGTGGCTTGGGGATGAAAGAGTAAGTCTTCAGTATTCCTGTTTACCGGTGCTCTTCGAATCCCTGTGTCAGCTTTGTCAGCTTTGTCGCTGTTTGAGATACAGTCGGACGGTCGGGCGGTCGCCGCACACGTGGAGGTCGAAGTGCCGGTGCGCCGCTACTCGGAAGCACATCCAGGAGCTACTAGGCCTCGTAGCGAACCTTGTTCCGTGTACTTGCAATGGCCTCCAAGCTACTTGCGATGTCCTCCACCGGGCGGAGCTTCTTGTTCCGTTCGTAGTAAGGCCCGTTCGCCCCGTTCGAGTCGCGTCCGAAGGCTCCGTTCGCCCCGTTCGCGTCGCGTCCGAACGCTCCCGGACGATGCGATGAGAGACCAGGCGATGAAATTGGAGACGAAGCGAGCGAGTGAATGGGAGAGACGGGTGCCCAACAGTGGACGGTTTTCAAGCCACGGTTTTCAAGCAGGTCAAGCACGTCTAAGAACAAAAATGCATCTCTGAAGACACGTCTAAGTGGCGTTTACCAGCTACAATGCACGACTTTCTTTTTACTTCTCCAGCCTTTGGTCTAGCCAGTCACCTGCTACCAGCACGATGCACTCAAAAACATCAAGATTCAGACACCTCGGACGCCCCGCGCCTGACCAGGTCATCACAGCGAGCTGACCGCCGTGCACGTGGCCGCACGTGGGGTCTCACCCCTGCAATAGGGCGGTTCCGCAAAATCACCCAACGAGAGGTCTCATGATGTGGCAGTGATGTCATCGTGCAGGGTCAAAGCAGCTGCATCAGGATGTACATCCAAAATGATTGTCTTCAAAAAAAGAGAAAGTAATTCAGGATGTACATCCAAAAATGACTTTCTTAAAAAAAAGAAAAGAGAGAAAGTAATAGAAACATCCATAACACATCCAACTCGTCCAACAAACGTCTCATCCAACTCGACCGACACCGCACCGCACCCGCACCGCGGCACCGGCACCCGCGTGGCACCCGCGTGTGGCACGGGTTCAAAGCAGAACTGAACGAGGACTGGTGTGCTCCAAAACCAACTGAATCAACAGCTGAGCGAAGCCAAAAAGCACAACACGGAGAGCCTGCCAAAGCAGTCACAGAGGTCACAGACATGGAGCACCATTAAGACATGGACAGCATTACATGTCTGGGATCCAGCCCGGAGTCAACTTAGAAATCAAGAATCAAGATTGCTATTTATATGGTCCCAAAAACAATTTATTCATCCATGGTCCATCTGTTAACTGTTTTCCTTGCAATCACAGCTGAGCAAGCCTCTTGCTGGGGCAATGCCTGCCCAACCCTCAGCCAAGATCCTAACCGGAACGTGGGGTGAAAACAACGACTTGACTACAGTAACATTCACAAACACTCATCAACCCTGCACCCAAGTCAGCTCTTTCTTGCGATCCGCACAAGCTCCAAGATGTGCCGAGACCTCTTCGAAGTCAGAGCGTCAATGGCCGCTGCGGACGGCAGCAGCTGGGGAATCTTCTAATCGCCATGATGCAACAAACACCCTCATGTCAGAGAATGCCTGCGAGTTTGGAGTTTTTCAGTTTGTCGGATCAGGCATTCAATCGAGATCATTGGCCACCGAGCGAACGTTGGCCTAAAGATACCTAAAGAATGACACGTTGACTTTAGACATCTTAGACATAGACCTCCGGGGATATGAAAAGCTGAGTGTCATTGGCTTCAGTCAAGTGCCTATTTCACAGAACGAATGCGTTGGGATATGTTGGGATGATAATCTCATGCTTCACACCTGACCTGCACCGAAATGCCAACGCAAATTCTGAGCGGCGCCTTTCTTCCGTTTTCAACTAGCGCACCGAAATCCAACGGCGCACTGGAGCCAGTCCCCGCTCCAAAACAGGCACAGCAAGGCCTGCTGCCGTGTGTCGGCACGACCTCCGGTCTCAGCTCCGCGGAGCTCGGGCGGTGCACCACGGAAGCTCCGAGTCGGTCTTCACGTCGATCGGTGGTCTTCGCGGCGACCAAGCGGTCGAGTAGTGAAGAAGCGACTTCGAGAGTCTGAAAAAGAGACTTCGAAGCATCATGTCCCGTGTCAAGCCATCGAGCTGTTGGCCGAGTTCGCCAGTTTGGCATCTTCGGCTTTCACGACCCTCGCAAGCTTGAACCTGGCGAGGGCGGTTGCAATCCCCTTTGTTTTTGACGTGCTCTGCCAAACCCCACGATGTCCGGTGATGAGCTGCGACTCTTGAGTGCCTGCCAGATGAGGAAGCTCTTCAGTACTCGAGCCACACCTGGATTTGCAACAGCTCATCACATTGGCCTGTGCTTCGCAATTCTCAAACAAGTCCTGAACCGCAAACAAAAGAAAAAGGATATAACGATGCGCTTTGAGGCAGGCTTGCAAGTTCTTAGAAAGGACACAATTTGCCGACACTGGTCTTGTGCGCTAAGCTCTCCTCAAAGTCTCATTGCTTGCTCCTTTGTCGCCATCTTTGGCAAGGAGCAATCAAATGCCAGAAAGGAATGACAGCCACTTGCATTTAATGATGCTCAAGTGGTATGTGTTGAGATCGTAATATGGTCTTTTCAACATGTGTTGCGATTGATTCGGCCCAGGATTTGGGCCTGAGTCAAGCCCTTTCTATTCTTGCAAATCTAATCCAAGAAAGCTGCCGGATGAAGAACAGGGCCTCTAGCTCCCGCCGAAGCCAGGCAACCCCTTGTGGAGAAAAAGGCCAGCCTGGCTGTCGAGAGAACGGACCCTGAAGCGAGAATGAAATACGGCGCTTTTTCATTTCAGGCGCCTTTGGTTGCTCGATGCTCTGGTCCAAAGCGGTGAGCGCAGACCCGACCCTGACCCAACGATCACTGAGACTGAGACACCTCTCCGATGTTCCATCTCAAGAAGAAGAGAAGCGCCTGAAGGGTACACCCCTACCAAACTGGATAGGATACGAAACGGGGATACGAAACGCGGCCAAACCGGATCCACCCCTACCAAACTCTCCCTTCACCACCCAACTGCGAGCGCTCTCGCGCTCACGCGAGAGGTCGGTGGGAGAAAAGTCGGCGACGACTGGTCCGTCAGACATTGGAGTAACGATGTCGCTAAGAAACCACAAAGGACTTGGTAGGTTTGGGCAGGTGGAGCCTTGGCGATTGACCTGACGGACGCACCCATCACGGGCTGGTCGCCTTCCGGGGAATGAAGTAGACGTGCACTCGTTTTAGAAGTGAGAGGACGGCGCTGGGCGCCCGTGACAGAATAGGTAGCTTGCACTGCTATACTGCTATACTGCGCTCCTTCTATGTCATGGCCCTGTGTACGCCAATGGCCGCACACCTCATAGAGTCGTAGCTGGTCATAGGTTTGGACACAAAAACAAAGGAATCTCAAAACCAGGCAAACATCAAAAGCTGTTCTTGGCAGCCGGATCGCTGAGATGAGCCTCATTGTGGAGAAGACTCTCCCAAGCTTAAGTAACGTTGGTCTGAAAGCGTCTAGAAGTATGTTTTCAGGTTGCCTAGCTAACTCTCGGTTAAAGCACTCTATTTTTGCGAGTCCCTAGGCTGTAGAAGAGTCGCAGCAAAGAGTCCTGGCTTGGACGGACGTCGTGCCGTAGGGATGGGAGCAAAATCAAAGGGTGTGTCTGGAGGCTTGCTCCAAGCATCTTGGAGTGGTTGACAAAGGACCACAACTATCATGTTGGAGAGCCAATGCTTTTTTGATGGGAAACCGAGAAAGGATCAAAAGTTGCGATTGCCACTTGACGTTGCAAGCTTGAGATCTAGAATCAGCTCGCAAACATGGAAAATGGACTTCTGTGCTAATGTTGATGGCTGACAAGAAGAAGCTGCACCTGGGCAAAGGATGCGTTTGGAGAGACACACCAAGAAACACATCAGTCACTTTGCGACCTGGCAAGGCCAGAAAGCTTTCCTCACACGCAACTTGCTTGAGTGGAGAAACTCGAGGCAAACGAGACTGCGACATAGCAAGACATACTGAGATCAGTGGCTTAATGCGAGAGTCATTCAAAAACAAACCGAAGAAAAATCCAAAACTCTGCTTTGGATGCTTTGGATGGATAACTTTAGGTCGAAAAGCTAGCTTCGATGAACAAGCTGAGTGGCCATTGTCTTGGGTTTGAAAGTGTCCGTTGCTTTGGAAATGCGCAAAACCGGAATTGAAAAGATCGAAGCCAGTTTTGCGTGCTGCAATTTCCCAGCCACTTTGCACTGTACATTCTCAAGGCCGTTTAATTGGTAGGGAACTGTTGTAGCGCCAGAAAGACGTTCAGTACAATTTTGAACCAGATGACTATAATCCATGATGCATCGTTTTCTAACGACATCACCCTATGCACAACAGCCTAGCCGGGTGCCTTTGCGCAAAAAACACTCTTCGCCTGCTTGCAAAGAGGTTTGCTTGCAGAAAAACGGTCAGTCTGAATCTCTGCTAAATCTGAACCACCAGATTCACAAACAACATTGTGGAGCTTCAGCAGACATGGCAAATGAAAGAGCGTGGGTGTTTCCCCGAAGCGCACTCGGATCACGCCGTCCACTCAAACAATTAGAGGACTGTGAAAAGTAGGGCATGGATGGTCTAGAACAATGAAAGCTTCCACTTCTCGAGAAACTTTGTGCTCAGAATGACTGATCTTCGAGACATCATGCGCAAGACCTGCACATCGGTCCATCCTCTCAGTTAAGGGTCGCAGTTGCAGTCAAATTGGGCGTTCCTTGTTCTTAAGCCACATGAGCAACGTGGGCTGACTTGGATATGGTAGCCCTTAGCAGCCATTTCATTCCCGCAGGCGCTTGTGCCTTTTTCTCAAAGCTCATCACTAGTAGCGGAGCACTTGCGGAGCGCTCCGTCGCTTACTTCGTTGAATGAAGTCTTTAGGCTTGGTCAGCGATGCTTCCTCGAGTTTCTCGAGCGATGCGAGCGATGCGATAACAAGCAGAAGAATTATGGAACGATCTCCACTATCCGCATGGAGGAGAGAATGCCTTGTTGAGGATGGATGAGAAGAAGAATGACTCAACCTCTGCACCTGGGCAAAGGATGCGTTTGGAGAGACACACCAAGAAACACATCAGTCACTTTGCGACCTGGCAAGTCCAGAAAGCCTCCCTCACACACAACTTGCTTGAGTGGAGAACCTCAAGGCAAACGAGACTGCGACATAGCAAGACATAGTGAGATCAGTGGCTTAATGCGAGAGTCATTCAAAAACAAACAGAAAAATCCAAAACTCTGCTTTGGATGCTTTGGATGGATAACTTTAGGTCAAAAAGCGAGCTTCGATGAACAAGCTGAGTGGCCATTATCTTGGGTTTGAAAGTGTCCGTTGCTTTGGAAATGCGCAAAACCGGAATTAAAAAGATCGAAGCCAGTTTTGCGTGCTGCAATTTCCCAGCCACTTTGCACTGTACATTCTCAAAGCCATTTAATTGGTAGGGAACTGTTGTAGCGCCAGAAAGACGCTCAAAATGGGCTTCAACCAGGCTCTATTTGCATAGGCTAGTAGTATCGGTGATACATTGTATTCTAACGACATTGCCCTATGCACAACAGCCTAGCCGGATGCCTTTGCACAAAAACAACTCTTCACCTGCTTTCGAACCAGCCTTTTCTGCAGAAAGGAAATCAATCAACTCATTCCAAATCTCTGCCACGCTTGGACCACATTCACAAGCGACATTGCAAAGCTCGAGCACCATGGACAAATTAAAAACCGTGGATGCTTTGACAAATAGCACTTGAACCACGCTGTCCCTTGATCAAAATTATCGTGGACTGTGGAAGGGAGAGCATGGACGCTCTAGAATCACAAAAACACCGCTGAAGGCGGCAAGAAGTGCTATAATTCGGCATGGCTGGCTAGTGTCTGGTCTTTGTCTGCTTGCGAGAGAGTGGTTCAGGTTTGACTGCTGTGGAGCTTTTGCACAGTCTCTGAAATGTGTGCGCCTTGTGTTGTGCCTTTTCAAGGGTAACATCCAGCAGCACCGCAAGCTGGCAATCATATGCACTTTGGCCTTCAAACCCTTAGCAGTAACCCATTGCAGCAGTTGCCTCTTTTGTGTCTTCAAGGAACAAACCTTACATCAGCATTGTTTCGCAGAAGCTGGAGATTCATTCATGTGCAAACCACAAAATCTCTGCACTATAGACATCGCTGACCACAAGGGCCTAACGAAAGACTTGTAAGAAAGGTGTCGTCGACTTCTGTTTCTGGCACCAGCATGGTCTTTCAGTGCTGTTTGTGGAAGCAAAACCTAGCGGCCGTGAGACAATCGATGGGCGTGCGTCCGGCATGGAGTACTCCTTGGGGTTATGACCCCGAAAGATCTCAAGATCAAAACTCAGTTTTCAGGCAGTGTTTGCGTACTTGGTGTCAGCAAGCAAAGGCCTTTACAGCCAAGAGTGCCAAAGAACTTGGTCTGACGGGCGGAGTGCCAAGCAAAGTCAATAGCAGACCAAACAAATCTATGCATCGATGCTGAGCATACTCAACACACATCACCCTATGCACAACAACCTAGCCCAGCGGTGCTGCCTTTAGCAAAGCAACTGCTCGCCTGCTTTCAAACTAGCCTTGCCTGCAGAAAGGAAATCAATCAACTCATTCCAAATCTCTGCCACGCTTGGACCACATTCACAAGCGACATTGCAAAGCTCGAGCACCATGGACAAGTTAAAAACCGTGGATGCTTTGACAAATAGCACTTGAACCACGCTGTCCCTTGATCAAAATTATCGTGGACTGTGGAAGGGAGAGCATGGACGCTCTAGAATCACAAAAACACCGCTGAAGGCGGCAAGAAGTGCTATAATTCGGCATGGCTGGCTAGTGTCTGGTCTTTGTCTGCTTGCGAGAGAGTGGTTCAGGTTTGACTGCTGTGGAGCTTTTGCACAGTCTCTGAAATGTGTGCGCCTTATTTTGTGCCTTTTCAAGGGTAACACCCAGCAGCACCGCAAGCTGGCAATCATATGCACTTTGGCCTTCAAACCCTTAGCAGCAACCCATTGCAGCAGTTGCCTCTTTTGTGTCTTCAAGGAACAAACCTTACATCAGCATTGTTTTGCAGAAGCTGGAGATGTACCTTTGGCAACAAGCTTCAAATTGTCTTGCTGGGCATGTTGTGATTGAGACTCAGCAAAAGCACTGATGCCAAAGCTTTTCGTGTGCCTCTGGTCTGTGCCCAGAGTTGAGCTGGGGCATCTTTCCATCAGCACTCACAACCATCAGCTGATCAAGAGCCAAGTCACTCGATTAATCCGCTGCATAGTCGTTGGTCGCAGGGAACCTCAGGTGTAGTTTTGTATTCTTTCTAGACCACGAGGACCACAACCGCAGGTCACCCTGCCTTTCGGAACAGGGAGAGACGTCATAGTTGGCTGGCAAGGTGTGAGACAAGAAAAGTCTTCTCCCCACCCTAGGAAACCTCACAAGCAACGAAACTACTTGGGCTTCTGAGTATCCAAATGCGCTGCATCCGGGTGTCGTGAGCGGTGTCACTTCTGCCAAGCCACAGAAAAGGAATATGTTGAGGATTTAACAAAAGATTCTGGAACAAAAGCGCTGGAGCAAATCTGCTTGGAAAAGCCCTTGTCAGAGTTGAGGCGCCAGCGCCCAACTTGGAACACCTGGCTGAGCTAAGCTAAGCTCAATTTCGATCCTTCTTCACACGAAGGTGTGACACTTTTCACCACTGCAACAGCAGCATCCTCACCCATCGCCCAGAGGACGGCACTGCGACCTCTCCAAAAGGCCGACCGGCGCGGACCTCTGTGCCGCTCGCTCACGCGGCCGTCGGTCCGGCGGTCAGGACCGTGTCGCCGTGGACGCGCGGTACGCGGTGGGACGTGGCACGCGGCGGGTGCGCCGCGCGAGGCGGGACTTCGTCGAAAGACCCCGAAGACGACCAGAATGGCCGGATGTTGAGACGTGCGAGACTTGGGTCAGTGTTCCGCACTGGTTGCTGGAACTCGTATGGAAACGATGAACAGTGTGCCCAATGGAATGAAAGTGCATTGGTTCCATGCTCAAACCTTTGCAGTTTTTGCTGCTGATACAGATACATGTCTTACTAGAGCAACTGAGTCCCACGACCTTCTGGCCGATGAGACTAAGCATTTTAAAACAACTGCACAGCTGGATGGATTCCGCTGCTGTTGGGGCTCTGTTATTTCAGAGCAGATTGGCCCTGATGTTCTTCAACAGCCAAAACGTGTCAAAAAAGTTGTTGGTGCTTTTGACACAGAGTCGCTCCTCTGCGTGCATGGACACCTTCACCTCGGCCCCAATGGCGATGGCGCCTGCAATGGTGCACCCCTCAGCTCCTTCGGGTCTTTCAAGAAGAGAGGCGCCAGGCGCAGGCCACGCACGAAACGCATCGAACCCTGAGCATCTGGCACCGTGACCTAGCGGACCCTGTGAGGCGCCCTAAACGCTTTTGCGAACGCATTGGCGCCCTAGTGCGAAGAAAACGTCACGTGCATTTGTTCTGACCTGAATGTCAGGGTGACGGACGAGGTTGGCGTGTGACCTTTCATCCGACCAGGCACAAGACCGAGACTGGTTCCGAGACTTGACCTTGTCTCATGTTTATCCACCTTAAATAGCTTAAATGAAGGAAGGCATGCGATGCAAGAGCTGCTAAAAGTCCTCAAGAGTAAGGTCCTATCAGGAAGCTGCGGGAGGGAGTCATGCTTGGCACCAGGCTTGTATCTTTGCAACTGGTCAACCGAAAGCACGTCATCTCCGTCCAAGTCAGGATACCACTACAGAAAGGGCTTTGAAGCAGACACTAATCTTTGGCCTCGAAAATGGATCCTATGGAGCTGGTCTTGGCCACGCCGTCTCCAGGCAACAGCGGTGACAGTGGCGACAGGTGCGACATGCCAATGCTCCCGGGCTCAGAAGGAAGGCGAGTCTCCGAAGTGCAAAAAGCTGAACAAAACTGTGAAGAAACTCCATCATCTCAATCTGAACTTCTCAGCTTGGAGGCCATCGCTAGTAGCTTGGAGGCCATCGCTCTCAGGTTGGAGGCCATCGCTCTCAGGTTGGCCAACGGTTGGCCCCTCGTCAGTGTTGACTGCAGGGCTGAAAATCTCTTCTTCACCAGGCGAATGAACTGAAACCCATCAGTTTTCACTATCCATTTGCGACAAATCGGATCTTGCCTGAAGTCAGCAAATATGCTCATGCCGTGGTCGAAACATTCGACTTGCGGAACAAGGACTTCGGCTACAAGGAACCCACATGCCACATGGTAGTTTAGGCGGGATAGATTACCAAGTAGCTGCCTGCCTGTAGATAGTTCAGTTCATGCACGGACACAAGCATGTCGACACGATGTTATTTTGTGTGCTGGCAGTTGGCAAACGACATCTCTGATTTAATCATGTGTTGCTGCTTCTGCTTCATGCCCAAGCCCAAATCTGCATCACTTTGCTGCGCAGATTTGAACTATTTTTGGCTTGTGTTTCTTCGCGAGTTTAAGGCCTTCGCATAACATAGCATCCAACTCAAGCAACGACCTTAGGTCGGTCGGGAGGTTCTGGGAGCACGAATTCGTCGCACACTGTTTCAGTGGCCTTTCTCAGTGTTCTCTGTCTCAATCAACTCACTGAAAGTTGCCTCGAAGGCAGGCAGAAAGTTTGCTCTTCCCGTGAAGCATCGCCAAGCTGCAAGAGCTTTGGTTCATTCAACCCCAAGCCAAGCACTTGCACCGTCTCTGACAACACCTTGACTTGCACCAGGTAAGCGCCAGCAGCCTAGCGTAGCTCCAAAAGGATTTTTATGAGGTCGAGTCCTTGTGTCAAAAAGCCAGCCATCGCAGACAGGTCAAAAGGAAATGGGTAGCCCCTCGCTTCACGCAGGCCGATGCTGGGAAGCTTAAGCCAAGGTAGCTGATGGTGAAGCGCAAGGATCCAAGATGGCCAAAACAGGGTATTCCACATGAACATGATGAGGATTAGGACAACATGAAGGATGACCAAGATGAGGATCCATGTGTCAACATGAGGAAAGCTTGCGACCATAAGATGGTCGTTAGAAGATCTCGTGATGTTCACACGTCTTATAAGACGGTCGTGTCGTGCGAATCTGCGCATTCCGCGTTGGGTTTGTCAGTGGTATGGCTTGCTGTATGTCACTCTATGTCACAATGTGTTGTACATGGTCGAACGTCCAGCAAGCTACCTGCCTTCAATTGTGATGCCAAATATCTCAACAAATTTGATACCCTACACGGGTCAACATAGGTCATGGCAGCCCAAGTTCCCCCGGTCGACTCCGACAAAATCACCGCACCCGGGTCAGGTGTGAACTGATCCCATGGCAGTTCCCTCGCTTTGAACCCAACGCCATGTCACCACGTTCGAAGTGAACACGAAGGTCCAGGACCGCACGGATGGGGGGGAGGAGTTTCTCTCCATCCGCCAGGGACCAAATGGACAACATGATCAAGGCGGAACGTGTCTGAACATGTCTGTTCGCAGTCCAAAAACAGCCAACGCTTCTGCCCCCGTGTGAGCTGTCCTTTTCACCCCCGTCTTCGCCGCGTTGGAACACGCCAATTTGCCATGGCGAAATCATCAAAGTCAGAGATTCGGTGGAAAAAGGACGAGAAGAAACAGGCAAAAGCAGATCCGAGCCATGCATGCCAGTACAAGACCAGGAGAAGAGATGCACAAAAAGCAGCTTGAATCACCGGGAGATGGAGGATCAAGGTAAAGTGAGACAAGCCTTGGCCACCGCCACGCACCGAGAGGCGGTTCTATTGCAGCGCACCTCGCAGACTTTCAACCAAGTGCATTGATGGACAGCATGGCCAGACGCCTGAAAGCCTCAGCATTCAGGCCATGCAATGCGCTGAAGCCTGAAGCTCGACAAAACAAGGAAGCAGCAAATTTTTTTTTGCACGAGTGGAGGCGCTGTGTGTGCAGGTTGTGCACAAGTCACCTTGGTCGAGTGAATAGAGAGTTACTAGCCAGGTTGCGACCCAACAGAGAAAAGGAGAACACAAACCAGCCCCCAAACAACAAACCAAACAAACACCAAACAACAACCAGGAAAGGAGCAACCTGTAGAGTAACTCGAAGTGCCAAGAAGGCATGAAGAGAGGTGAAACAGGGGCAGTGAATTCAGCAAAGCACTCAGAAGTTCTTGTCCCTCAACGAAATGGCAAATGCAAGATCTGCTGCCCACAGAAGTAAAACTCAAACAACTGCGGTCGATTTTTGCACGGATCTTGCTTGGACTGGCTTTGCATCAGAGCATGAAAGAGTCTCATGACCGACATCAATGCGCGCTTACATGCATAGTCCACAAGATTTCATCTTGGACTCGTATTGAGTCAGATAACTTGCTTGACGGCTGGCAGCAACGAGCCTCGTGCAAGCCAAGGTGACTACCTGGGAAGACCACAGTCCCCATGCTCGGAATGTCCAACATGCCGAAAGTGAAGACCATGTAATGCCACTGGCGAGCTTTCAAAAAGAGGCAAAGGGAATTGCATCTCCCATGCCTCCCCCGAGGGGGAGGCAACAAGGGAGCACGTCAGACGCTCCTCTCCAGAAACGGCTCATCGCCGAGAGCAGAGCAGGACATGCAGCATGGGCGGCGAAAGAGGGCATGGGATAGGCAAGTACCTTTGCAAAACAAGGAAGCAGCAAAGATTGTCATTTCATGGCATACAAAACAGGACAGAGAACCAATCCTACATTGGATGATCGCACAAACAGGCACCACCAAAGAACTGCACATGATGAGGAAGCGCAGCAGGAAAGACATTCTGAGCTACATGAGTCATGGAACTCCAACATGGAAAAAGAAAGGTGAGGCTCAAGGAAAAGCGAAGCAAACACCATGGACCCGAAGCAAACCATACACTTTCCCTTGGACCAAATTCCGCGTCCGAAAAGAAGGCGGAAGCAACCCACCAAAGCCATCGCTCTCTTAGGGGCGGCCTTCGGAGCAATTTCTCCGAACTGACCGAGCGATGGAGCACGCGGCCGAGGAGCACTGCGTCGAAGAGCCCTCGACTTCTTCGCTGCTATGTATCACTGATGTCATTCAATGGTCCGTTTTGACCTCCAAACAACCGTCCGTTGCTGCGCGAACGCCCACACGTTCAGCCGCTCAGCGTGGCCAGGCCGGAACGGTTCTCCGCGGCGCCGGAAGGGTTCGCCAAGCCCTCCAGGCCCCAGAGTTCACCGCGGAGATGTCCAACGAGTGGGCAGATCGCCCCCTTTTTCCAGCGAGAGTGGGCAACTGCACATGTGTTTCAAGAAAGAACCGTCGGACCGCACTGCGACCATCCCTGCTCAGGTGTCAAGGTGGCCATTTGAATTAGGTGGTCAGCTGTAACCGTGTCCCCTACTTCTGCAATGGCAACAACTCGAAATTTGGTCGGTTTGGATTCTAAGGTGCGGAGACTTGGCGGGAAACTCCAGCTGATCGGACATGCCAGGCCAGTTTCGGCCTGTAGGCAGGGGCGCAAAGTCCTCAGGGAAGGGGACGAAAGCGACGTCCCAGGCTCGTGGGCTGGCCATTCGCCGGACTTTGTCAAAGGTCGATTCTTCACCTTTTTGACTGGATTTCTTTCTCGGCTGCGTTGCGAAGGCAAGCAGGAGCGCAAGGACTGCAAAGCAACTGTCTCCTTCGAGTAGAACTGCTCCATAGGCCTTTTCCACCTGACAGCCCATGCGCACGTCGTTTGAGGAACTGTTCACCAACTGCTCAAAGTCGTGGTGTTGGAGGTGGGCTGGGCAGAAGACTGCAGCTTGCGACCATGAGGGAAAAGCAACGCGGTATTCGTGCATTCCTTGCAGGCCGGCTGCTGTGGGTGTGATGTCGACCTGGAGACCATACTTTTGCTCTTTTGTCAGAGTTGCTCGACGAGGGCGTGTCCACTGACTCGAGGTCAGCAATATCCCCTTCTGCTCGGAAGCTTGTGGGCGAATCGCTCGCCATTTTAACAAGAGACAGAATCGCAGTGCACTAGTGCCGACAGTGCCAAAGTGGTAGCCTGTGAATTTGCACCCCCCAACTGGTTTCCAGGTGTCAACCATCCACGCTGGCGGGAGGTTGGGCATTCCTAAGAGGACTATCGGCAGGGTTTCCTAGCCCTGCTTCTCCAGGTCGCGCAAGGCAAATTTCTTCGCTATCTATCGGTACGGGGTAGACAGCACACCCAAAAATATGCAATTTGGGAGGCTCAGGAACAAGACTCCGCACGGCCAACCTTGGAATCCAGATGGCTGCCCGTGCAGTTGTCTCTCCCCAAGCTTGTAAACAGTAACAGCCGCTAGCTACAGCTGTTAAGAAACAGTCAAGCAACAACTGCAGCCTGCTGCAGACCCTTTCGGCTCAGACGGAGACACGGTGCAGGTCAGTCCATGCTCGGCTCGCTGATCACATTTCAGTGTCCAGCTCGCAATGGAGCGAAGAAAGAGCAATGGTTCTCCATCTAATCCTGACCACATTGTCAGGAGAGGAAGTCCAACTGACTGTTGAACTTCAAGAATTTGACCGCCTCCAGGAATTTGAAAGTGCAGTTCTGGAACAACTTCCCGAAATAGGTGACAGCAGCACCTTCGGGTGCGAACTGGACTTTCTCTGCTGCAACTCACAGCAGAAGTTGGTCGATCCGATCTGGCACACCCTGCGAGACTGCAATCGCTTTACAGTCGTTGTGAGCCCTTGTCTAGTCGCAGCAGAACACAAGGGCCAATTACAAGGCGAGGCCAAAGCCCTGCGAGTCCCGTTGCACCACATTGATAGAGTCTTCCCACAGGCCTTCTCGTATGTAGCCAAGATCCGACATATACAGGTGGATGCCGGCTATCGTATCATAGGGGAGTGCTCATGGCACCATTGTCAACACCTTCAAATGGTGCATCTAGCCAGCACAGTCATCAGTCTGCAAGCGCGAGCTTTCTACCGCTGCTACGCATTGCGCAGTGTCCTTGCTCCAGGTTGTAAAGAATTTGGACCACAGGTCTTTGCTGAATGCTGCTCCCTGTTGCAAGTCGGACTCAGAAACGACACTACAAATCAACTAGCTCCACAGGCCGAGCTGAGGCCCCGTGCCTTCCATAGGTGCACAGCACTGCGACAACTTGACTTCGAGTTTGGGGAGAATGATGCTAACAGTGTGACGCGGGCCTTGCCGGAGTGCTGCTTCCTGGAAGCTGGCCTAACCTCACTAATCTTGCCCTCAGATTTTACATGGATAGGACCGGCTGCATGTGAACGCTGCCTCCAACTGCTACAAGTGGATCTCTCGCACACAGCGATCACAGAAATTATGAGCTGTGCATTTGCCCACTGTCACCACTTGCAACACCTGAAGCTTTCCAACAAGCTGCGAAGGATCCAGCAGGAAGCCTTCCTCAAATGCGCCGCCCTGACTGAAGTCAGCGTGCCACCGACCCTGCTCTATATTGAGAGGCGGGCCTTCGCAGGATGCATGCAGCTCAATCGATTCCAACGAACAGGCAAACGAATGACGTGGCGAGGCACATACTCGCGCGCCAATGCGTTCTTGAGGTGCGATAACCTAGATATGCCAAAGTGGGTTCGATGGATACCGCGCAATCCCAAAGACGAGGATCAATGGGCCGATGACTCCTTCAGAGTCCTCAACTAAAGGTGCACAGAACCATATATGGCAACGCTTTGATATGCCTCCCTGCTGGCACCCGTGTGCTGGCCCTACCTCTGCTAGAGACCATCCTTGCTGAGTATCCAAACGAATACTTGCCCATTGCATAGACACCCAAGACTGCTTTCAAGAAAAAGTTGACAACTTGGACCTGGAGGATAGTAGGACTAACTGCCACACACGGTTACAAAGAAAGTTCAACACTAGCTGGCTAGCCTCTTTGACTAGCACCCGTGTGTTGGTCCTAAGAGTGCCAATCAATTTCGCTTTGCCCTTCGCTTTCGTTGGCCTGAGTAGCTAGACAGTGCCCAGGCTGCTTCCCGCGCAGTGGTTCTGGATGGGCACAGTGTACAGAATTAAAACGGCGTCTCACTCTGTTTCACCTATTTTCGTGTAGTTCATGGGGCCCTGCACGGATCGGCCACATCATACCTGGCCGCGTTTGAAAGATCTTGTCAGGTTTCCAATGCGACAATTTTGCAGCACACTTTAGGGGAGGAGGCCTTCCTCTCCCTTCGTCTGCCTTCGCGCAGCACATCTTGCGGCACATCTTGCTCTGCTCTCGGTGAAGAGCCGTAGCGGCAGTAGAGTTCTGGATTTGCTGCCTCTGTGCCTCTCCTTTGTGGGGAGGAGTGGGAGGTGCAACCCCCCTTGCCTCCTTTGTGTTTGAGAGCTCGCCTGTGGCATTACACTGTCTTTGCTTTCGGGCTGTTGGACATCCCGAGATTGGGGACCGTGGTCTTCCCAGCCTGTCACTTCTTTGCGTGCATTGAGGCATGATGCTGCCGGCTGTCACGCTGATTACCTGCCTGCAGATAAGTCCAAGATAGAATCCCGTGGGCCATGCATGTAAGTGCACTGTGAGACCAGTCATTTGTCTCCTTCATGCTCTTATGCTAAGCCTGACTGCGAAGGACCTTGGCAACAAAACCAGCTGTTGCACATGAATATCTACTTTCGAGTGCAGCTGCCCATGCATGGATGTGCCAGTCTGGCTCATCCTCTTGACAGTTCGTTGATGGACAAGAACTACTGAGAGCTTGCGCTGAATTCACTGCCCCTGTTTCACTCTTTCATGCCCACCTGGCACCTCGAGTTGCACTACAGGTTGCTCCCCTTTCCTTTTGTGTTGTGTTGGGTTTGGTTGGGCTGGGTTTTTTTTGTTGGGGGCTTGTTTCGTGTTGTTTCTTCCCCTGTTCGGTTGCAACCTGGCTAGTAACTCCTATGACACTCGACCAAGGTGACTTGTGCACAACCTGCGCACACAGCGCCTCCACTCGTGCAAAAAAAAAGCCCAACAAGCCAATCCCCACACTGCCGAGCTTCTACAACTTTGCCTCTGGTGGTGCCCCCTGCCAGCTTGCATGCTAACTTGCCGCAAGAGTGGCCCCTCGCACGCCTCAGTGCGCTGCGTCACATTGGGGTTCTGCTGCGGGTTCGCCGAGCAGCTGAACTCAACTTTCGTGGGGTCCCCTTTCGACACCACCGCGAGAAGTTCTGAAAAGCATTTGCCACGACTTTAATCACATTGGTGGGGAATTGGCCAGACGACTTGCGTCGCTTTTTTGCATTCCTTAAACCAGTCTCGGACACTGACACACATGCGGACAGCCTGGACTGTCGCTATTTGCAGAACCGGCTGCTGGCTCTACGTTTGTGCCAAGGCCTGTGAGCCCAAAATTGAGGAGGCACAAGAAGCTCCGGCACTGAGAGCGAAGGATGACGGAGGCACACCAGACATTGAAGCCACAGGCCGGACCCTGGCACCAATACAAACGGTGGTGATGTCCTTTGGGTGGAATCAAAGCCTAGGCAAACCGGACCTTCCTATGCACCACCTGCACGTCTACTTCCCAGTCCAGCTAGTGCACAAACTGGAAAGAATGAAAACAGACCTGAAGTTCACTGATGTCACCCCAGAGGATGACACGAAAAAAACACAATAGTGAAAGTGAAACTAACAGCCCATACATTGTTGTGGGCGCCTCCAGGAAATAGGCATTCGAGCCTTTTGTGGGCGCGAGCAATTAAGATGTTTTACTCCCCAAGCAGCAGTCCATCACCGGCTCTCTTTCAGGGGGGGTGCTGGCTCCGGAAGATTCGGCAGGCTCCATGGAGGATTTTTTTCAACGAGTACGGACGCCGTGTGGGCATGGTGCCCAGGTCATCATTGAAGGAAGGGAAAAACAGTCAGATGGTGGAGAAAAGGACAAAGACACCCCAACAACAAAAAACAACCGCCAACCACAGCCCAAAGGCCGAGTCTCCACCATCCTGTAGTCTTTCCTCTGTGCTAAGGTGAAACGAGTGAAACAATACTACTGACTATCGATGGGCCTGAATTCTTGAACGAAGAGCATGGCAGCGAAGGTTTGTGCTCTAGCAAAGTCTCAAGGAAGTCTTCAAATGGACTTCACATCACAATTGCTAGTGACCAGCGGCCACTGCACGGTGTGGCAAAAACATGGTCACGATGCAAGTCCCGAGCATTGATATGCTCAAACGCAGGTTATATCCATATCAAAGTGGATCAGTGGTTGCTATGCAGATCATGCCGTGGAAAATACCTTTCTTGTAGCACAACCCATTCAACTGGTTGCACTTACAAGTCAAGAGGCATAGTAGTTGGTAGTGTTCAGACAGTGGCGGCCATAGCAAACGACGAAAGCCTGCAGGTAAGGGTGCGAAAGGCACTCCCCCGAAGGGAGGTCATCTCAGCACCCTTCGGCACACAGAGGTGCCGAAACGGGGTGTCCCCTATTTCGTGAAATGCTGCGTCATTGCAAAAATTGTTCTGTTGCGCGCAAGGCCCGTGTGAAACAGGTGAGACATAGGACCTATCCTAGCATGGTATCTGTACCTCTTTGTACAAAATTGGAAATGTCGGACATCAACAGAGGGAACTAAGGTTCCCCCCTGGGCATCCTCCATTGCCACTCTCTACCACCCGCCTGTTGGGAACGAGGAGCTAAGGCTCTCATTCCTATTGGCTCACTGTATTGCGAATGGCGAAAAGAGGTTGGCGATCCTACTTAATGTTCGCACATTTCACTTGCCGTAGCTTACTGGCGGTGTGCTTATCCACCATTCCTGCTGCGAAAGCATTGCTGGTCTTTGATGCAGGTTCTGGAAAGTCTTCTCTCCATAGATCACTGACATCGGCCGGCAAAACTCGGTGCCATTCGGACTAGTCGAGTTACTCACATTTGTCAAGGGCATATGTCCTTCGCCATGTTTTGCTTTGTCTTTGTTTGCATATCGCTCGTAATTGCGTACTACCTGCAAAAGCGCATGGCGCCTTGTAAAGCAGGAGTGGAAACCTCCTGTAGAGAGGTACACTTGAGGAAGGCTTCTTATGCCGTGATCCTCAGTTTGGGACGGTCCAACAGTTTGAGCTGTTGGCGGCTCGCACCGGCGGTGGAGCCTATCTTGTTGAAGTCTGTCGGCAAGGCAAGTGCGACAATGCCCGCCTCCAGAAAGCAGCAGTCCGGCAAGCATCGGTTTGGGTGCGCTGCCTCCGGCTCTGGCCGAGCCGATTGCTAGGGCATTGATCTGTGTCCTCCCTTGTCACGGAGCGACACTATTCGGATGCTTTAGTGCCAAAATGCTTGCAACCGAAGCTAACTCTACTCGTGGTATGTGGCCTACTGTGGCTTCTGGCCTACTCTGGACTCGAGCTAAGGCGCGCGCCCAGACTCTTGATGAGTGACAGTGAGACCGCGATAGCTGTGGTCAGAGAGGCTTGTCTTCATCCAAGACCAGGGGTGTATCCCATGTCTGGGATCATATGCAGCCAGGGTGGCCACCTCATATCTGGACAAATAGCAAAAGCATTCTCTTCTGCGTAGGCTCCTCGCCATTTGTGCCTTCCTGGCATCTTGGCGAGCCTTTTAAAGGCAGTGCAATCTTTTTTTCCACGAGTACGGACGCCGTGTGGGCATGGTGCCCAGGTCATCATTGAAGGAAAGGAAAAACAATCAGATGGTGGAGAAGAGGACAAAAGCAACCCAACAACCAACCAAACAACCCAAAACAGAGCCCACAGGCCGAGTCTCCACCATCTTGTAGTCTTTCCTCTGTACTAAGGTGAAACAGGTGAAACGAAAACTATTCTCTATCAAGGGGCCTGAATTCGCGAACGAAGAGCATGGCAGCGCGGGTTCATGCTCTAGCAAAACATCCAAAGTCTTCAAAGGGACTTTACTTTCCAATTGCTAGTGACCAGCGGCCACAGCACAGTGTGGCAAAAACCTGGTCACGATGCAGGTCAGGAGCATGGCTAAGCTCCTTCGTCGATTGTATCCATGTTAAAAGGATCAATGGTTGCTATGCTTCATGCCGTGGAAAAAGCCTTTCTTGTGGCACAACCCATTCAACTGGTTGCACTCGCAAGTCCAGTGGCATACAAGTTGGTGATATGAAAGGTAGCGGTCATGGCGAACGACGCAAGAAAGCCCTACTTCCAATGTATTTTAGTGAGGGCGGGATGGCAAGCTCAACAAGGGCTGCACAGTTCATGAAGGCTTTAACTCGAATTGTATGGAGTAGGCGGCAGGAGAACTTCTCTGAGGCTAGTGCAGTGCACAAAGGTGAATTCCGTAATTTCTTCAACGTTGGAGTTGCAGAGGTCAACACTCTTAAGCAGTCGGCAACTCTCACACGCATGCGCTCCAATAGCTGTAAAATACTTCGTGAGAGCAAGTGTGGTAATTCCCGTAGAGCTAAGACAGCCTGGTGCCAGCTCACTGGTCCCGGCCTGCAGTGTTGACCCTCGGAGGGATGGAAGCTCACTCAAGGTAAACTCAGCAAGGTTGATGCACCCTTGAAAGAGATAATGCCCGAGCTTGGCTTCGTTGCTGAACCTATTTGCAACCCCTTCCGATGCATACACCCATTGTAAGGAGCAGCATTCCGCAAAGGCTTCGCATCCAAATTCCAACTAACCAGGAGCCGAGACACTGTTCAGTAGTTTGCAGTCGCGAAAGGCGTTGTCGGAAATGCCTACAACAGTGGCCGGCAATTTGACAATGCGCCCAACCCCTGCAAAGGCCCCTTCCGGGACGATTTCCTCTGGGTTCATGGGGACATGAACAGCAAGTGGAACATGATGGATAGGACATCCTTCAAACTGTCCTGCGATGGCAGAATCACACTGCTATCCCTGAATGAAAACAATGGTGTATGTCTTGCCTTGCTGTAGCCTGTCCCAGATTGGGTCCTCTGGGTATGTCTGGGTGGCAGTTTGCAGAAAGTCGATGGAGCAAAACACTTTAAGGTCAGTAACTGAGGCCAGGTCCATAACCCGGTCCTCTAGGTCCTCAAATCGATCAAACTTTGCCACACTGAGAGAGACCTTGACAGTCACCCCCGAGAGCGTTGTCAGTACCAAGGAGTAGTCCATGACCGGCTCCATTTCAGGGGAGTGCTGAGCCTGGATGAGTCGTCGAGTTCCATGTGTGGCAGACTGCTTTCATTTGCTGTTTGAGCCAAAAGCTTCTGACTCTGCTCATTGACTGTTCCTAGGGCCGGAAATGTTTCCTAAAGACAGGTGCCAAGGCACCCACCTTGAACCTCACATGGACTGGCCCGATGTTGGGAAAATTCGTTGTATAGCTCTTCGTCAAAGGCATCCGAATCGGGTCTTTGAGGGGGGAGCAGCTCCACCCACAGGGGTTTTTCAAATTTGTCACACATAAAGAAAGCATTGTGCTCTGCCTGCAGACACTGTTCAACATCCCCCCAATCCAGGGAAGTAAATCGTTGCTCACACCCGCAGAAAGCACGGATGCCTGTGTCACTGAGCTCTGTCGGGATGACCACTTCTTGGAGCGCAACACCAATTAAGAAAAACTTCTTTGCCAATTTTCGTGAGTCGCGGTAGAAGCTACATGCAATTTAAGGCTACACAGTGGCAAAGGTGGAGTGGAGTAGGGCTGTGATTTCTGTGCACATGAGGTTGACTTCCACAAGTCCTTCGCAGTTTTCACAGGCCCGCGGCCCGGTATTGTGAAAGTCACCTGGCAAACAGAGCTGTTCAATGCCTGTTCCACAAAATGCACCTTCAGGCAGCGCTTGAGGTTTATTGGCATGGTCCATGACAAAGATGCTGGATGTAAGTGTAAGGCAACTCTCAAATGCATATCTGTCTGGCTGTGCCCCTGAGGGAAGAACATTGCTGTCCGTTTCGTGACTGACACCAACTCGACCAAGGGAGCAGCCTCCGCAAACACTCTTCGGCTGCACTGGACACACCCCGGGGCGGCCACCTTCTCAGCACGCAGCAGCCCTGGAAGGTTCCTTCTGCAAGTTTCCAGTTGCTGACAACTCTGCCACGCCGCAATTCCTGCATGTTGAATGCCCATTGCCACTTCCACATGCCGGAGCACGGGTGCAGCATGGAAGGCTCTGTCAGCAATTTCTCCAGGCGGGTTGGCGGGAACGCGTATGGCCTTGGGGTGGCTTTCCCCACCGTCAGCCTAGAACTGCCAGGTGTCCATCGACCGTGCAGGGACGTACTACGATTTGTAGTTTCGACCGTTGCAGAAGCTAGAGCTAAGACAGCCCGGCGTTAACTCACCGGTCCTAGCTTGCAGTACTGACCCTCGGGGGGATGGAAGCTCACTTAAGGTGAACTCAGCAAGGTTAATACACCCTTGAAAGAGGTATTGCCCCAACTTGGCTTCGCTATTGAACATATTTGCAACCCCTTCCGATGCATACACCCATTGCAAGGAACAACATTCCGCAAAGGCTTCATACCCAAAATCTCGACAACCCGGAGCCAAGACGCTGTTTAGTAGTTTGCAGTCACGGAAGACGTTATCGGAAATGCCTACAACTGTGGCCGGCAGTTTGACGATGCGGAGCTGTCGGCAGTTTTGCCAAGTTATCGCAAGGTACTGTTCCTTTGATGATCAACACATGCGGTGAGCAAACGCTACCCACCAATAACCAGCATGAGGACGAAACAGAGCTGGAAGATGATGTTCTCTGCTTGCTTACAGTCTCTGATTTGGATGTCTTTGCTGTGAATTGGACTTGCTCGACCTTCACACGCAGCAACCTCTGCCAGAAGCATTCCACACGGGAATCACCGCACTTGCTCTCACAAAGCATTTTGTGGCTATCGGAGCGCATGCATGCGACAGTTGCCGACTGCTTAAGAGTGTAGACCTTTGCAACACCAATGTTGAGGAAATTCCGGAATTCGCCTTCGTGCACTGCACTAGTCTCAGAGAAGTCCTCCTTCCGACAACTCTCCATACAATCCGAGTCAAAGCCTTCATGAACTGTGCAGCCCTAGTTGAGCTTGCCATCCCGCCGCTGAGGTATATTGGAAGTAGGGTCTTCCTAGATTGCACTGTCTTCAGTGGGCTTGCCAAGATGCCAGGAAGGCATAAATGGCGAGGAGTCTATGCTGAAGAGAACGCTTTCGCCATTTGTCCTGCTGTGCGATGGCCACCCTGGCTGCATATGATCCCGGACATGGGGTATACCCCTGGTCTTGGGTGAAAACAAGCCTTTCTGGCGGCAGCAAGCGCGGTCTCGCAGTTACTCGCTGAGAGTCTGGGCATGCGCCTTAGCGTGAGTCCAAGGTAGGCCAAAAGTCACACCAGGACAAATTCCATAGGGGAGCTGAGAAACATCGCAATTGTACCCTTCCATAGGAGGTTCCACTCATGCGTATCATGGCGATATGCCCGCACTTTGGAGCTAGGGGCAAGCAAAAGAAAACAAACTGCATCGCAAAAGACCAGTGTCCCTGAACAAACTGGAAATGGGGGACAAGCTGACCGACAGCGGAGTACGGCAAGTAAGATGCGCAAGCACTATTTTTCCTCTTCTCGCTATTCGCAATGCTGTGAGCCAATAGGAGTGAGAGTCTTAGCTCCTCGTTCCTAACAGGCGGGTGGTAGAGAGTGGCAATGGAGGATGCCCAGAGGGAACCTTAGTTTCCTTTGTTGATGTCCGACATTTCCAATTTTGTACAAAGAGGTACAGACACCATGCTGGGATTGTCCAAAGTTTCACCTGTTTCACACGGGCCTTGCATGCAGGCGATCATCTTTTGCAATGGTGCAGCACTTCATGGATCTAGACGATTGCTATGGCCGCCACTGATTGATCGCCGCTTCGTAACATGCCACTGGACTTGTAAGTGCAACCAGTTGAACGAGTTGTGCCACAAGAAAGGTCTTTTCCACGGCATGCTGCACAGCTACGCCACTCCACTTGACAGGGATGCAGCCGACGTTGGAGCATTGCGATACTGACCTGCATCGTGACCATGATTTTGCCGCACTGTGGTGTGGCCGCTGGTCACTTGTAATTGTGAAGTAAAGTCCCTTTGAAGCCTTTTTGTGGCTTTGCTGGAGCACAGACCTGCGCCGATATGCTTTTCGTTCGTGAATTCAGGCCCATTTCTAGACACTCGTTTTCGTTTCACCTGTTTTCAAAGAAGTCTTTCTTCCGATAACCCTCCACACAATCCGAGTCAAAGCTTTCATGAACTGTGCCTCTCGTGGAGCTTGCCATTCCGCCCTCGCTGCGGTACATAAGTTCAAGAACATGTGTGGCCATAAATGTTCGCAGGGTGTGGAGAAC
>CAXAMN010021696.1:841863-862919 GCA_963970005.1 Durusdinium trenchii
GCCCGAGCCGCAATGAAGTGGTACCGAGGTGGTATCGCGCACTGTAATAGACGGAAGCCTGGCGTAGCTTGCAACAAACATCAAGGGCGCGAGCTCAAAACCTCAACAATAATATCTTTTCAAAACCCCCTCCTTCACAACATGCATCAAACAACGACGTCAAATAAAACGAAACAAGGTTTCCTTGCCATAGTGAACGACCAGAGATGGCTCCTGTAAACATACGCAAACATGACAGGCTCCACGGCGCCAAACCTTCGCTTAACATCTCCCCACCCTTCTTTCCTCTCATCCAAAATTAAGACAGACCACAAAATACGAAGAATGGGTTCACAACGGTTGGTCTCAGGGCGCTAGGTCGACTCACGGCGGATGTCCACCACAAGCTTGTAGCAAACAAACATGCACCAAGCGTGCAAGGCTTCAATCAGACTGCCGAAAAAAGCAGCTGACCATTGATCCGTAAGCTTGATTGCTTTCGATCAAGAACATCATACAGGCCAAACGCTTTCTCCCCAGCAATTCTCAACCCTCACAGGTTTTCCAAACTTTTTGCTCCTTCAAGAATCGAAAAAAGTGATTTTTCTGGACACCAGTTTGGGGTCCAAAAACCCTAGCAAAAACCGGTCCCGCCACAGAGGGCCTCCCCAGTTCAAGAACATGTGTGGCCATAAATGTTCGCAGGGTGTGGAGAACAAAACCATGGAAAAGCAGCGGCATGGAAAACTTTCTCCACCATCAGACTGTTCTTCCCTCCCTTCAATGATAACCTGGGCACCATGCCCACACGGCGTCCGTACCCGTGGAAAATTTTTTTTTTCGTTTCACCTGTTTCACCTAGCACAGAGAAAAGACCACGTGATGGTGGAGACTCGGCCTGTCCGATGCATGCGTCCATTGCAAGGAACAACATTCCGCAAAGGCTTCACACCCAAAGTCTCGGCAACCCGGAGCCAAGACGCTGTTTAGTAGTTTGCAGTCACGGAAGACGTTAAATGCCTACCACTGTGGTCGGCAGTTTGACGATGCGGAGCTGCCGGCAGTTTTGCCAAGCCTCTGCTTCAATAAGCCTGATGCCTGACTCTACACTGGCGTGTCTCAGGCGTGGAACCCCTGCAAAGGCCCCTTCTGGGACAATTCCCTCTGGGTTCATGGGGACATGAACTGCTAGCGGAATGTGATGGATGGGGCAATCCTCAAGTTCTGCTTGAGATGGCAGGACAACATTGCAGTTCCGAAAGACAATGGTGTATTCCGTGCCTTGCTGTAGCTTGTCCCAGATTGGGTCCTCTAGGTACATCTGTGTGGCAGTTTGTAGAAAGTCAATGAAGCACCCAAACACTTTGAGATCAGTGACAGAAACGAGATAGTCCATAACCTGGTCTTCTAGATCCTCAAAGCGGTCAAACTTTGCAACACTGAGAGAGACCTGAAAAGTCTCTCCCGAAAGCGCAGTCAGCATCAGTATTCCATGACCGGCTCCTTTTCAGGGGGAGTGCTAATCATGGATGAATCATCAAATTCCATGTGCGACAGGCTGTTTGCAATGATTGTTTGAGCCAAAAGTGTCTGGGTCTGCTTGTGGGCTGTTTCCAAGGCCATGGATTCTGAAGATGGCACCCACCTAGAGTCTACCATGGGCTGGCATGCCACGTCATGTCAGCATAGAGTCAGGTATCAGCCTTATTGGCCCAAGCATGGCACTCATGCCGTCAGCTCCGAATTGTCAAACTGCCGTCAACAGTTGTTAGCATTTCTGACAACGCATTTCGAAGCTGTAAACTGCTCAACAGTGTCACTGGCCTGGTTGCCGAGTTTGGCTACAAAGCTTTTGATGGAGTGCTGTTCACTGCAGTGGGTCTACACCACTGAAGGAATTGCTAACCGATTTAGCAGCTCCACCAAGTTTGGGCATTGCCTCTTTCGAGGCTCATCAACCTTGCCGAATTTACCCTGCAAGAGAGTCCCTTTTCAAGCAAGGTGCCGTCACAACCCAGTGCCAGCGAATTGGCTCTAGGTTGCCTCACCTCTACAGGGAAAGCCACATTAACACTGACGCAGGGCTTCAAAGTCACAGGAGCGCATGCTTGCGACAACTGTTCACCTTTCCAACACACAAATCGAAGAAATACAAGAATTTACCTTTGTGCACTCCACGAGCCTCAAAGAAGTTTGTCTCCGGAGGACACTCCATTCGATTCGAGTCAAGGCCTTCATGAACTGTGCGGCCCTGCCAGAACTTGCCAAACCACCCTCACTCAAATATTCAGCGAGTGGAGCTTTCTTGGACTGCACTGCTTTCAAGAGGCTAGTCAAGTTGCCAGGCCGGCACAAATGGCAAGAGGTTTTGCTTTCGCCATATGCCCAGACATGAGATGGCCGCCTTGGCTACTCATGATTCCGGACACGGGATATGTCTCTGGTTTAGCCTGAAGTGACCCTGTCTGAATGTAACAGCCCATCCAGTCTGGGTGCGAGCCTTAGCTCGGGTCCGGCCAGGTCAACTTTCGCCCTTGTGCACCGTACAATCCATACGTACATGCATTTTATAAGCCAAGGGAGCAGATGGTAACTGACGCGGGCTGGTTGAAACCACACACACCTACCCTGCAACTCTTATGGCTCAAGCAGAGTGAGCATGCCAGCTGATACGCCTGGGCCCAGCCCTCGCTGCAGTGAAGAAGGGATGGAGGCACAGACCTGCGCCTTCCTTACGCTGGCAGGAGAGAAGCTGCCCATTGAGGTAGATCTGAATGCATATACTGGTATTTGGGGTTTTGAAAAAATGCCGTATTTGCAGAGCTCCCCTATTTTGGATGCAGCAGCACCAGTGTGATTTGCAATTTGTGCAAACAGACACCCACCAAGTCTTAGCAGACCCCATACAGAGCAAACTGAGAGCCAACCACTGCTGCTATGTGATTGCTCGGCCATGCTTTGTAGAAGCAACACACAAAGGGCAACTTAAAGGGGAAGCCAAGGCAATCAGAGTGCCACGTGGTAGGAATGATAAAATCCCACCGCAAGCCTTCTCCTTCCACACGGAAGTCCGTCATGTCCGAGTTGAACCCGGTATGCGGATTGTAGGAGAAGCTGCGTGGAGGAGTTGTCGACAGCTGCAAGTGGTCCACCTGCCAGACACGGTAGTCAGCCTGCTGCATGGTGCCTTCAGCCGCTGCCGAGTCTTACGCGTAGTGATTGCCCCTGGCTGCCAACATTTCGGCGCTAAGGTCTTCGAGGAGTGTTGCTCCCTAACACAAATAGGAGTGACGCAGTGCCCTGACATTGTACTCGCCCCAAGCACAATTGCGGCCCCGTGTGTTTCCTGTCTTCTGCCAGATTTTAACAGGATAGGGACGGCCGCGTGCGTGAGCTGCCAACAGCTGCAAACTGTGGATTTGTCCAAACGCGTGTCAGTGAACTTTTGGGCTCAACTTTCGCGTACTGCTCACAGCTACAACAACTCAGTCTTCCCCAAAATTTACGAATCATTGAACAAGAAGCCTTTCTCAAATGTACCTCGCTACAAGAAGTCTGCATCCCGTCATCCCTGCTTTACATCGCGAGGCGTGCTTTTGCAGGTTGCACGCAGCTTCGAACAGTTCGTAAAAAAGGGAAAAGCACAACATGGCGAGGTACCTATGCGCGGGGCAATGCTTTTGACAAATGCGAGCAATTGGACAAGCCCCAGTGGCTCCGATTCCTGCCGCCAAATGCCAATGACCAATGGAGGGAAGACTTCCATGAAGCCATACTTTAGACTGGCAACGCTCGGACGACAGTGGGGATGGACTGCTATTCTGCTGTCTCGATTTTGTGAGCCAGGCTCAAGAAAGCTCAGGCAAAGCCATCATTTCGGCCTCACTATCAATATTTCAGTGAGCCTGCAGGAATGAGAGCCTTAGCTTTCGCTCCTAAGAGGCGGGTGGTAGAGAATGGTAATGGAAGGTTGCCAGGCGGAACCTTAGTTCTCCTTGCAGCGGCCACGCCATGACCATTGCTGTACAAAGAGGCACAAGTACCATGCTAGGATAGGTCCACGTTTCACTGGTTTCACACGGGCCTTGCACGCAACAGGAGAATATTAGCACCTCTCTTTCTTTCTGGAACAGAGAGTACCGCTTTGGCACTCCTTGAATGCTAAGGGGTGCAAAGGTGACCTCCCTTCGGGGGGGGATGGCATCACCTTCGTCAGCAAGCTCCATTTGTTTGCCTCTGCCTCCACTGTCTGACCATCGACATGCCTCTCGTCTCGTTCGTGCAATCAGTTGAAGGGGTTGTACAACGAGATGGGCCTTTTCCACGGCTTGTTTGGCAGAGCAACAACTGATTTTCCTGGGCAAGGATCAGACTGGCTGACAACAAACCTGCAAAGCACCCAATTATCACTTTCGCCACTCGATGCAGTGGCCCTCTTGGTCACAGTTTTGTCGGTGGGGCGAGGCCCCTTTGATTGGCTCCGCTGCACTCCGCTCTTGCGCTGACCATGCCGACCGACTTTCGTAGTGAATTCAGGCCCATAGTTAGTACACAGTCAGGCTTTGCCTTTTTCAATTGTCTCACCCTCGTACAGAGGAAACACTTTTAGATGAGGGGGAACCGGCCTCTGGCCCTTGGTGGTGTTTTGGTTTTTGGTTCTGGTTTTTGTTTGGTGGGTTGTTGTTTGGTTTTGGGGTTGCTTGTGTTCTTTTCCCCCTCATCATGTTGTGTTTCCTTCCCCTTCAATGATGACCTGGGCACTCCGCCCACACGGCGTCCGCACTCGTGGAAAAAAACCATACATTGTTGTGGGCACTTTTGAAGGCCTGTGTCCCTCTAACACCTTGGCGAGCTTTCCTGATACGCCAAGCCTCGAAGGGGCATATGAGTATTAGACGGCAATTTGGGTGAAATGGTGTCTTTTCAGGACACCTATAAAAGCACCCAACGAATTGAAGTACCTGGTTGGCCAGAAATACAGCAAGCTGTGCTGCCCCCCACCCAGGCCCAGTGCCAGCTAGAGCCCCTGGGCATCAAGACTTCTGCCACCCTGCAAAGGGCTCCTGGCACAAACGCGGTGCCGGCCTCACACATGCAAGCACAAGACCACACGACCACAGGGCCTGCCGATACAACAAATGCCGACGAGAAAGCTGAGGAGGAAGAGGACGATAAGCATGTGGCGCCAGAGGGGCAAGGATGTTTCTCCTTCCGACAAAGCCTCTTGCTCAGAGCCAAGGACACATATGCTGCCAGGTGTACTGGCAACAAATATGAGATTATCTCCAAATGGCTCCTCACGGGACTGGCAGTGGTCTTCTCGAGGCCGAAGTGGCAGTTTCTTGCCAAAAGAGGTACTCTGACTGCCACCACCTCCTCCGGCGCTATTATCGAGGTGGATACCCGGCGGGCCTTGTGGACAAAAGGGCATTGCCTTACGTGCTCCCGTGGCATAATGCCTTATCGGAGGCTGACTGGCAGCACAGGGTCGGGTGGTTCTGTCATTCTCGATATTTGCATGATATGGAAGCCCTGTATGCTGAGCGTGCATGGTCGAAGTTTGATACCTTTTACCGCACAATGGACCTCACTAACCCCATCCAAGCCATGCGGTACGACCAAGCAAACAGCGAACAAGCAAAACAAGTAACACAAGCAACACAAGCAGAGCAGGCAACCGTACCAGCCCAACCAACAACAACTGAGCCAAGTGTCCTGGCGGGCCCCCACCTTGCTGATAGGGTCACAGTAGCCAATTCTGGCTCGCAGTGCGTGGACAGGCAGGCTACAGCTGCTGCCACTGGCTCAAACCAGTGACTAATTCCCATGCAGCTCACCGTGCGGTTGCCTACTGCCTCATGGAGAGTAAAGAATCTGACACGGATGATACTGCAGGAGTCAGTCACTGCCCATTGAGGCTATACACTTTAGCAGGAAAAGAAATCGAAACTATTGTGCCTATTAGCATTTACCATCATTGGGAAATGCTAGAAGACTATTTAGTAGAGCTGCCAGCCAGATGTTTTGACCTTGATACCTTTGGTTGTGAGCTCATGCTCATATCAGAAGACACCATGAGCCCACTCAGTGACCCCATCCACGAGGAGCTCTGGGAAAACAAGGGGTATCAACTGGTCATCCATACAAGTTTCAGGCAGGTACTTTCCAAAGAGCAAATTCGCAGAGACGAATATGAAGACCACCCCAAAGCCATTTGGGTCCCTGCCAATGAATCAGGCATTCTCCCTGCTAAAGCCTTTTTTGCCCTTGCCAGACTTCGGCACGTACAAGTTGAGGTTGGCTACCACACTATAGAGCGACAGGTGTGGCGCTACTGTCACACCCTTATCATTGTTAAACTGCCGAGCACTGTAGTCACAATCGCGAATGCAGTTTTCCAAGGATGTTATGCGCTCACCACAGTTGCAATGCCAGGGTGCCTATTCCTAGGAGCCAGGCTTTTTGCAGAGTGTTGTGCCCTCGAACGGGTAGGGGTACTCACAGAAAACTCCTGCCGACTAGCCAGGGGTGCTACCATCTCCCCCTATGCGTTTGAAGGATGCGGCAAGCTTAGGCAGATAGGTCTCCCAGGGACCAAAGCCAGCATTGATGTGCTGTCTGCAACGCCCCCCCCAGAAGGTCTGCCAACGGGGTGTTTTTATTCGGCCGGCGTCCAAAGAATAGACATTATACGCTCAACCGAGTTTATTGGGCACAAGGCCTTTGCACAATGTCAGCAATTGACTGCGATTGACTTGTCACGTACACAGGTGAGCATTTTAAGTATGCAAGTATTCTCTCATTGCCGAGCCTTAACGCAGGTAATCTTGCCATGGCGCCTCACCGAAATTCGTGCTGAGGCGTTTGAAGCCTGTGTCTTGCTATACACGGTAGCGCTTCCGCGGCAGCTTCTCAGCATTGGACACAGAGCCTTTGCCGGGTGCAGCAAACTAGTCTGCCTCACCTACCGAGGCGCTGAGGCTGATAGATGCCGCCTACAAGTGGCAGCCAACGCCTTCGAAGGGTGTCAGGCACTAGTCGTCCCTGAAGGAATTTGCTATCTATCGGTACGGGGTAGACAGCGCGCCCAAAAATATGCAATTTGGGAGTCTCAGGAAGAAGACTTCGCACGGCCAACCTAGGAGAAAACATCCAGATGGCTGCCCGTGCAGTTGTCTCTCCCCAAGCTTGTAAATAGTAACAGCCGCTAGCAGCAGCAGTCAAGAAACAGTCAAGAAACAACTGCAGCCTGCTGCAGACCCTTTAGGCTCAGACGGAGACACAGTGCAGGTCAGTCGACGTTCGGCCATGCTCGCTGATCATATTTCAGTGTCTAGCTCGCAATGGAGCGAAGAAAGGTCAATGGTTATCCATTTGATCTTGACCACATTGTCAGGAGAGGAAGCCCAACTGACTATTGAACTTCAAGAATTTGACCGCCTCCAGGAATTTGAAAGTGCAGTTCTGGAACAACTTCCCGAAATAGGTAACAGCAGCACCTTCGGGTGCGAGCTGGACTTTCTCTGCTGCAACTCACAGCCGAAGCTGGTCGATCCGATCTGGCGCACCCTGCGAGACTGCAATTGCTTTACTGTCGTTGTGAGCCCTTGTCTAGTCGTAGCTGAACATAAGGGCCAAATACAAGGCGAGGCCAAAGCCCTGCGAGTCCCGTTCTACTACATTGATAGAGTCTTCCCGCAGGCCTTTTCGTATGTAGCCAAGGTCCGACATATACAGGTGGATGCCGGCTATCGTATCATAGGGGAGCGTTCATGGCACCATTGTCAACACCTCCAAATAGTGCATCTAGCCAGCACAGTCATCAGTCTGCAGACGCGAGCCTTCTATCGCTGCTACGCATTGCGCAGTGTCCTTGCCCCAGGTTGTAAAGAATTTGGAACACAGGTCTTTGCCGAATGCTGCTCCCTGCTGCAAGTCGGACTCAGAAACGATACTACAAATCAACTAGCTCCACAGGCCGAGCTAAGGCCCCGCGCCTTTCATAGATGTACAGCACTGCGACAACTTGACTTCGAGCTTAGGGAGTACAATGCTAACAGTGTGACGCGGGCCTTGCCGGAGTGCTGCTTCCTGGAAGCTGGCCTAACCTCACTAATCTTGCCCTCAGATTTTACATGGATAGGACCGGCCGCATGTGAACGCTGCCTCCAACTGCTACAGGTGGATCTCTCGCAAATTATGAACTGTGCATTTGCCGACTGTCAACACTTGCAACGCCTGAAGCTTCCAAACAAACTGCGAAAGATCCAGCAGGAAGCCTTCCTCAAATGCGCCGCCCTGACCGAAGTCAGCGTGCCACCAACCCTACTCTATATTGCGAGGCGGGCCTTTGCAGGATGCACGCAGCTCAATCGATTCCAACGAACAGGCAAACGAATGACTTGGCGAGGCACATACTCGCGAGCCAATGCTTTTTTGAGGTGCGATAACCTAGATATGCCAAAGTGGGTTCGATGGATACCGCGCAATCCAAAAGACGAGGATCAATGGGCCGATGACTCCTTCAGAGTCCTCAACTAAAGGTGCACAGAACCACATATGGCAACGCTTTGATATGCCTCCCTGCTGGCACCCGTGTGCTGGCCCTACCTCTGCTAGAGGCCATCCTTGCTGAGTATCCAAACGAGCAACTTGCCCACTGCATAGACACCCAGGACTACTTTCAAGAAAAAGTTGACAACTCGGACCTGGAGGATAGCAGGACCAATTGCCACACACGGCTACAAAGAAACCTCAACACTTGCTGGCTAGCCTCTTTGACTAGCACCCGTGTGTTGGTCCTAAGAGTGCCAATCAATTTCGCTTTGCTCTTCGCTTTCGTTGGCCTGAGTAGCTAGACAGTGCCCAGGCTGCTACCCGCGTAGTGGTTCTGGATGGGTACAGTGTACAGAATTAGGAAAACGGCGTTTCACTCTGTTTCACCTATTTTCGTGTAGTCCATGGGGCCCTGCGCGGATCGGCCGCATCATATCTGGCCGCGTTTGAAAGATCTTGTCAGGTTTCCAAATGCGACATTTTTGCAGCACACTTTAGGGGAGGATGCCTTTCTCTCACTTCGTCTGCCTTCGCGCAGCGCATCTTGCTCTGCTCTCGGTGAAGAGCCGTGTCGGTAGTAGAGTTCTGGATCTGCTGCCTCTGTGCCTCCCCCTTGTGGGGAGGAGTGGGAGGAGCAACCCCCCTTGCCTCTTTTTGAGAGCTCGCCAGTGGCATTACACTGTCTTCGCTTTCGGTATGTTGGACATCCCGAGAATGGGGACCGTGGTCTTCCCATTTTGTCACTTCTTTGCGTGCATGAGGCACGATGCTGCCGGCTGTCATGCAGATTACCTGACTGCAGATAAGTCCAAGATAGAATCTCGTGGGCCATGCATGTAAGTGCACTGTGAGACCGGTCAAAAGTCTCCTTCATGCTCTTATGCTAAGCCTGACTGTGAAGGACTTTGGCAACTAAACCAGCTGCTGCACATGAATATCTACTTTCGAGCGCAGCAGCTCATGCATTGATGTGCCTGTCTGGCTCATCCTCTTGACAGTTCGTTGATGGACAAGAACTTCTGAGGGCTTTTGCTGAATTCACTGCCCCTGTTTCACTCTTTCATGCCTACCTGGCACCTCGAGTTACACTACAGGTTGCTCCCCTTTCTTTTTCGTGTTGGTTTTGGTTGTGTTGGGTTTTGTGGGGGCTTGTTTGGTTTTGTTTCTTCCCCTGTTCGGTGCAACCTGGCTGGTAACTCTCTTGACACTCGACTAAGGTGACTTGTGCACAACCTGCACACACAGCGCCTCCACTCGCGCAAAAAAAAATGTATAGTCCATAAAGTGACCACACTATGCACAGGTCAAGGGCAGTTTGCATCGGTACTGCCCTGGGCGAGGTGTGCATGGCCAGCTTCTGTGAGCCAAGTCCGCATTGGCCCGTGTGAAGGCCATGGGCACTCTAATTCGATCATCCATGCCATCGTTGAGGTCCAATGGATTGTCATCCACTTCCCAGGGATCTTGTGACATTAGTTTTTGTCCAGCTCGAAAAGGCTTGTGCAATCCCCACCAACTAAGGTTGGCAGTCGCACTGGCAGGCGCGAGCGAGGGTAACTGCAAACCGGGTGACGTCAGCTAAGGCTGACTCCACTCCCGAAGGCATGGTCCGAGGACCAGCTGTGAGCCAAACATTGCAGCAAAATGCAACAATTTGCTGCGACTTGAACCTCAATGCTGACGTCCTGCTCAGCATACTGATCACTGCATGGAACAGGCATTCACCACAATGCACCGTAAGCAAGCCAATGCAAGCCTGATGGCTCCCACCTGTGCCAAAAAACACCTGCTACTGCAAGGGTAGATCTCTCTGATCGCAAGGCAAGCGCGAGGCTGGAGGCAAGGGAGGCAATGTGCCCCAGCAGCAAGAAATGGATCTGAAGTCAGCTTGCTCCGGCGGTCCCCGGCAACAGTTCTTCAGAGCAATGCTCGGAGATCCCAAACAAAGCCCGGGCGGAGTGGCGGATATCAGAGAGCTCATCGTACGCTTCTTCTCAAGGTCCCAATAGGACTATACGAGCCCCGCATGCCTGGTACATGCCACATGAGGTTCCCGGTGTCTTCCGCACGCTCCTTCACCACAGCCGAGGCCTTCGCCAAGAGCTGACCGATGCACAGAGCCAGATTGGTATGTCTTGCCGGATGACAATGCAGTGCTTGGCTATGGCTCCTGAGAATGTGCTGAGTGCGAACCCAGCCACACCGTCTGATCACCCAGAGCATGAACCAGCGCAACAGAAAGTCACTGCAGAGATCAACCTGGACCATGGCCAAGGGGACCATGAGCAGGGAGGCACAGGTGGCCATGCAACGTTTGCTTTGCTACCAAGTCATGGCTCATGCTGCGGCTGCCACAGCCAGGAAAGGTGTTACACTGCCCCCTCTGCAACTCTACAGCGGTTTACCCCAAGAATGGCCAATGGCGCGATTGTGCATCTCGAGCAAGCAAGTGAATCGATATGTCCGCACCATTCTCTGGAGGCGGGTGGCGGAGAGAGCATTTCGAGAAACTTACTTTGGCAGGATTCCTGCCGAGGTGTGCCCCGCTTTCATAGAGGATCTGCTCCAAATCAGTCAAGCCTTTGCAGCGCCACTCGCGGATCTTTTTGCCTTCGTTAAACAGGGCCATCAGCCGTTGTGCCTTTATCCCTCAAAAGCAGTTAGCGCTCCATGCGAGCCCCCAATTCTGGCAGTATGGCCTTTTAGCGTTTGTATCAGGGTGCTGTGCCTTTAACAATGAACATAGGACAAGCAAGCAAAAGCAACCAAGGTAGACTCGGCCAAGCGAGAAGAGGCCAGTGAAAATGACGTGGATGCGCTCACCTTCATGCAAAAAGTCATCATGTCCTTTGTGCGAGGAATGACGCATGGAGAACAGATACTACCAATTAATGACCTTTTTGTGTACCTCCCAGTCCAGCTTCTAGCCCTTGTTGAGTCAATTGGGAAGAGAGGGTTGAAGAGTGGCTGGGGATACCGGCCCAGAAAAGAAGGGGCTGAAGACAACCCCCTCCTAGTGGCAGGCGTGTATAGCAAAGCAATGGCCTATAATAATGAACCACAAATGCCTGATACAACATAGGCCGAGCGAGCATGTGTTTGTGGTGCACTTGACCCTTCTTTGGGTCAATCCATGTCGTTCCCATCCCTCCCGCAACTCAAGCTGCGCCTGGAGGTCCCACTGTGGAGAGACCTTGCAGAGGCCAGGTACTCCCCAATAAAGACGCACCCAGAAGAGTCTGATGCGCACTCTGATGTCACTAGCGTAAGAGAGTTATCGCCCAGGTATGCGCAGCCAGTACCTGTAGGGACTGACCCCGTAGACCAGGTGGCAGAGGAGTCGATAGAGGAAGAGGATACAGCAGTGGACCCCACATACAACTTTGCGCAGGGATATGGGCGTTTCGCCATTCGCTATACTAGGCTGGTCACAGCCTTGGGCAATTTTGAACAAGGCAATGCCCAGACAGAAAGCAAAGTGGTGGCAGGTTGGCTGACCTCAGGACTGGAAATTGCCATGTGCAGAATTCCTCTCACCGCGCCAAGACTTTACTCGACTTAGCACGGGGACACTTTACAACCATTACCACTATGGCTACCCTCCCTGTCGAGAGGATGATCGACCATACCAGAAATATGGCAACGTGACGTATACAAACGAGCAGTGGGAGGAACTCGGCTTTTGGCTTACGGGGGATCCAACATTCTTGCGCAAAGTAGAGCGCCATAAGAAAGAACTCAAAGATAAAATCGTGGGCAAACGAGACGACATTGACAACCGAAACAAAGCCCGGCGCATTGCCCCCCCTGTTGGTGGAGGCAGTTCATCCTCTGCTGCCCGCCCCCATCATCGCAATCGGCCCCCCCGCCGCCCCCGCCAAGAGGGTGGTGGCAGTGAAGGGTGACTACCTGATAACTGCAGGGCTCTCGCTCCCATAGCCTCTGTGAAAGTGGTGGCCTTAGCCATTGTTTTCCTCTGATGAGTGTGATACCCTAGTCATGAGCTATGCAACTGTTCGGCTCAATCAGGACGAGTAGACATAGGCAAATCACCGCAGTTAGGGATGATGCCGCATGGCCATGACAAGCACGCCATTGACATCATGCTAGTGACACTGGCGGGCAATGAATATTCCATGCAGACAAACCTAACCCACTATGACGACCTCACTCAGTTGGAGGATGACATTCTCAGCTTCCTCCCCACCGTTTCGGACATAGAAGTAATTGGCTGCGAAGTTGACCTTATCGAGCCAGATACCCAGCTACCTTTATCCGATGACTTCCATACTACGCTACTGCGACAAAATAAATTGCAAATCATTGTACGGCCATGCAGAGAGGAGGGCCACTCCATCTGGCAATTCCAGGAGAGTGACAGGGAAAGATATCCCAAGGCAGTTAGAGTCCCCATCAATCCTCGCAAAGAGATTGCGGATCGAGCCATTTATGCGGCGCCCATGCTCCGGCATGTGGAAGTTGCTGCGGGGATCCAGCACATTGGCTTTGCTGCTTGGCAAGGCTGCCAACAACTGCAGATTGTCAAACTCCCACCCTCGGTCGTCAGTCTGGAAGATGGAGCCTTTCAAGGCTGCTACGTCCTCAGGGAGGTTGTGGCCCCGGGCTGTGTCCAGTTCAGCCGAAGAGTCTTCGCCGAGTGCTGCTCCCTCAGCAGAGTGGGCGTCGGCAATGACGAGGAGGCAACAAATGTTCTTCGCCCGGGGCGCAGTTGGGCCGCTTTGCTTTCGAAAGCTGTCTCACGCTCACCTCTATCACTTTCGCCATGGACCACACCAATAAGCCTCGCACCCTGCCAGATGGCAGTTTCTGCGGAGCTGGCATCGAAAGCCTGTGTCTGCCAGGCGACTTTTCACACCATAGGCCTGAGGGCCTGCGAAAACTGCAAGCGATTGGTCGAGGTCAACCTCATGTGCACAGGCATCACGGTCATCCCCAACTCAACGTTTGCACACTGTGTCGCGTTGTCTGACATCTGGCTACCGCCAAGACTGGTACGAATTGGCAAAGAAGCGTTCCTCAGTTGTATATCGCTTCGAGAGGTGGTGATCCCGACAGAACTCCAGGATATAGGCATTCGTGCCTTCTGCGGGTGTGAGCAGTTGGTGCGTTTCACGCCCCTTGACTGGGGAGAGGTCGATAGAACCGTTCAAGCAGAACATGACGCTTTCCTGATGTGCGACAACTTTGACAGAGCATCTTGGGTGGAACTCCTGCCACCGGGGGAACCTGACTCTGATGCCTTTGACGAAGAGCTCTGCACCGAATTCCCATAACCTAATTTGGTCCGCAAGCAAGCCAGCCAACCAGGGTGAATGCCTGGTCTCACCCAGCCCCTGCACAGGCGTGGAGTGTACGTTACCCCCCATGCCTCTTGTGCGACAAAGGTAGTAAGGACCTAAAAACGGGGTATCGACAGAGTCACATATTCTCAAACAGTGTGTGAGGACCCGAGAGAGATGACTGAGCTACCTAACGAAACGGCCCTACAGTGCAATGTCTAAGGACACCACACCAAAGGTCTAGCTTGGACTAAGGACACAACTCAAGCTAAGTAAGTGCAAGTGTCGCAGGCCAGACTTACTGAATGTCTAGGGACACCAGTAGTATGCAGCACAGACAAGCAGGGCCACTCCAAGTGTTTCACTACCTCAAAGAACTCTAGGAAGCCAGTGTACTCCAAATCAAATTCCCTCAAGCAGTGTCTCAGGACACAACTCAAGGCAGACTGGCGTAAGTGGCGAAGGCACCACCTACCGCGGCGTCTTAGGGCGACGCAGAGAGAAACAGTACGGGCCAAGGACACTCGTCCGGTGCTTAAGACAAAGAGGCAAACCGCACCCAAGTCAGAAGAGTCAACTACACAGTGGCAAAATCAGATGTGAGCCATGTCTAGAGACACCCTCAAGCTAACTTGGGAAAGGTCTAGGGAAGGGGGTGCGTGCCTTAGCACTTGCCCGTGGCGGGGACACTCCGCACAAGAAAAAACTCAACCAGTCGTTAATGAGAAATCGGTGGCAGCAGGTATGTCCCCCTACCTGGTGCTGTGAAAGACAGCCAACATGTACAAATCGTGCAAGGCACAGTCGGGATTTTTCGGCTCAACCAGCGACCTTCCCTAGTTGCCCACCTATGGAGTCCTCTAGCTCTTCCGACGTTAGCTCCCCGCCGGTCATGGAGTTCCACCTAGTGCTGACTACCCTTTCCGGCACAGTCGTCAACATCTCCATGAGTATTGCTAAATTTGATCGCTTTGAAGACCTCGAAGATCATGTGGTGGACTATCTTGCCTCCGTCACTGACCTCAAGGTCTTCGGATGTGCGATTGACTTCTTGCAAGCAGACACACAAACTTATTTAGAAAATCCAGTCTGGGAAAAGCTGCAACAAAGTACGGAATACTCCATTGTGTTTCGCGATTGCTGTGAAGTGTTTCCCACGAAGGAGAGCTTTGAAGAGTGTCCACTCCGAGACATTCCGCTTGCTATCCATGTCCCCATCAATCCGGAGGAGAATTCCTGAGGGGGCCTTTGCAGCTGTACCACGACTCCGCCACGTCAGTGTGGCATCCGGCATGAGGGTCGTTGGAGCAGAAGCCTGGCAGGGTTGTCGACAGCTCCGAATCGTCAAGCTGCCGGTCACGGTAGTCAGCATCGACAATGCATTCTGAGGCTGCCAATTGCTCAATCATGTTACAGCGCCTGGCCGTGTAGAGTTTGGCTATAAAGCCTTTGCTGAATGCAGCTCCCTCCAGTGGGTGTATGCTACTGAGGGAGTGGCAAATCAATTTTGCAGTGCCGCCAAATTTGGTCACTACCTGTTTCGAGATTGCATAAACCTAGCTGGATTTGCCCTGTGGGAGGCTGTGCAAACACATGAGCTGCCAGTGCGAAATAATGCCCGGGAACTTGCCCAAGGCTGCCTCAGCTCCACGGGAATACGCACACTTGAACTCACACGGGATTTTCAAGTGCTAGGAGCGCACGCTTGTGATAATTGTCAGCTACTGAAAAAAGTAGACATCTCGAACACTACGATTGAAGAAATTCAGGAGTTTACCTTTGTACATTGCACTAGCCTCTGTGAAGTTAATCTGCCGAGCACACTCCACACCATAAGAGTAAAGGCTTTCATGAACTGCGCCGCACTGCCAGAGCTTGCCACCCCTCCCTCATTACGCTACATTGCCAGCAGAGCTTTTCTAGACTGTACTACACTCCGATGGCTAGTCAAGCTCCCAGGCCGGCATAAATGGAGAGGAATCTATGCAGAAGAAAATGCTTTTGCTATTTGTCCAGCTATGCGGTGGCCACCGTGGCTACACATGATTCCCGACACAGGGCATATGTCCGGATTAGTGTAAAGGACATGTCTCTCACTATGCAAATGGCCTTGGTACTGGTCCCTGCTAGCTGCCAATGACCTGGATGAGAGCCTTAGCTCTTTGTCCATGAATAACTCAGCTTGTTTAGGCTCAAGCCCACCTCAGATCGCAATGGCGACCCCCTAACATGAGTGCGGACGCCATGTCCCTGTGCAGCTCGCAAGGGAGCGAAGAACGGTCGGGTGCAATACCTCTCATGCTAACCACTTTCGCTGGAAAGGAAATCCGGCTATCGATCGACCTGCAAGAATATGACAGGCTTCATGAGTTTGAAAATGCAGTGTTAACTCAGCTCCCCTCTATTGGAGACAGCAGCACCTTTGGTTGCGAGCTGCAATTTGTTCACAAGGGCACCCATGAAGTGCTGGCTGACCCTATTTGGAACACCTTGCGCGACAATCACAGTTTCAACGTAATTGCCCGTCAGTGTTTTGTAGATGCGCTTCACAAAGGGCATCTCAAGGGAGGAGCGAAAGCCATTCGAGTTCCATCCGGCACCACTGATCGAATATTGCCACAAGCTTTCTCGTTCCACACGGAAGTCAGACATGTTCAAGTAGAAGCAGGAATTCGTGTTGTAGGGGAAGCTGCCTGGAGGAGCTGTCAGCGACTGCAGATGGTCCACTTGCCGAGCACAGTTGTCTGCCTGCAACATGGAGCTTTTCGCAGATGCTACCTACTAAGAGCCGTTTTAGACCCAGGCTGCAGGCAATTCGGAATCAAGGTCTTTGAGGCATGCTGCTCGCTAACGCAAATTGGGGCACCTAGTCACACAACAAACCAGGTAGCCCCACCAGCGCAACTCCGGCCCAGAGCCTTTGAGAAATGCGCGGCTTTGCGTCACCTCAGCTTGGAAAGGACAGAGCATGACCCCACCAACCCAGAACGAAGCTTGCCTGAATGTTGTTTCTTGGAAGCCGGCATCGTTTCGCTCTCCCTTCCGCCAGATTTCACGTGGGTGGGGCCCGCTGCCTGTGAGCGCTGTAAACGGCTCCAGATTGTTGACCTGTCCCGCACGGACATTGTTGAAATCCTGGGGTCTACCTTCGCACACTGCTCGCAGCTGCAAACGCTCAACCTCTCTAGCAAATTGAGACGAATAGAGCAAGAAGCATTCCTTCACTGTGCCTCACTAAGAGAGGTCCACATCCCAGTAACCCTACTCTACATTGCTCGGCGTGCTTTTGCTGGTTGCACGCAGCTTCGCACATTCTGCAAAGCAGGGAAAAGCACGACTTGGAGGGGGACATACGCTCGAGTCAATGCCTTTGACAAATGCGACCTATTTGAAAAGCCTCTGTGGCTACGTTTCCTGCCGCCTAATGCCAAAGACAGCTGGAGGGAAGACTTCATTGAAGCAGTGCGCTCGGGCTCATAGCTGCATAGCCACGCTGTATCAACAAAGAAAAGTCCTTCCCCAGTGGCCTGAACGAAAGTCGGCCCTCGACGAGCAAAGTGATCTCCATCTATCCTTCTTCGCCTGCAATTTTGTGAGCCTACCGGGATGAGAGCCTTAGCTCCTTGCTCATGGCGCTTCGTAGGATGCTAACACACGACAAGTGCCAGACGCCACAATGGCAAGGGCGACCATACCCCTGCCAACAGACTGAGGCCACATTTGCTTGGCCGTTTCTGAGCAGCCGCCCACGTCAAGATGCATTTTGCCCTTCGTAGCGAATTCAGGCCCTTCTTTCTCTTTGGTAGTTCATGTTTTCACCTGTTTCACATTCGTACAGAGGAAAGACTATTAACATTGATGGGTTTGTTTGGTTGTGGTTTTGGGCTTTTTGGGGGCTTGTGTGTTTGTTTGCCGCTTTTTTGGTGGCTGCCTCGTGTTTCTTTACCCATCAATATGCTGTGTTTCCTATCCTTCTATGATGACCTGGGCACACCATTGCGTGAGTCCTGACCGAGGAAAGAAGGCTGTGTATTCCAAAACAATCAGATCTGGTGTCTTGCAGTCCTGCAGTTCCTTTTTCCCGTTTTGCATGCTTGCTGTTTGAAGTTCTTCATCAATGGAGCTGTTGTGCGTTTTGCAGTTGTTCGAGCCTTTGAGACCCATTCGGGTGTGATCAACTGCTGTGCTGGCGATGCGGCGAGGAAAACGAAGCAACTTGGCACCACGTTTTTTCAGCCCTCATGTTCGAACTGTTTTGAATGACTGCAATCCTTATATTGTGTTCCATCGATGGAGACTTTCTGCTGAAAAGATCCTTGCCATTATAGGCAATGTCCTTCGAATGGCGGCACTGTGGTGCCTGTGCTGGATGCCATTGAGCCGAAACTTTGTTGGAAAGGTCAGGTCCTTGGAAAAGGGTCAGCACCAGTGGTAGGGGACTTCGGGTGGGGAGACTTTGTTGCTGGCTGTGTGCCTCGTTTTGGAGATGACGAGTTTCCAATGTGACGAGTCTTGAAGTGCTTCGATTTTGAGTTCCAATGTAACGAGTGTGATTTGTCTCTCCTTTGTCCTCTTCTTAAAAATATTGTTTCTCTATTATCATTTTCACTTATATTGCTTATCAATATGTACTTTTTGTTTTTCCTTGAGGTCACTATGGGAGTTCGACGACTTGATGCGGAACTCCACGTGACCAGAGCAACGGATGCTAGAGACTCGGTCTGCGTCTCAAAGAAATCAATTTTCTGATTTCTTTACAAAAAGCGTGCTTTGTATCCAAAGAACGTTAGAGTCAGAACGAGACAAAACTGGCTAGGATATGTTAGGATGCTAGCTGAGAGGGTTAGAGGTGCCTTTTGCAAATCCTTGGAGCTGAGAACTAACGTAGCCTTGGGCTGTCTTGACTGGAGAATCATGGTACGGCAGAAAGGCATGGATGATAGCGACGTCGCATTAACTGAAGGGAGCATTGTGAGAATCTCTGGAGATGAGGAACAAGCCACTTGGCTGGAGTTTGGGCGCGGGCAAGCCCCCCATTTCTTGGCAGGGACCTGTCTCTGCACAAGAATGTCACCACAGAGTGCTTTTCAGGGGCTTCATTGGTCGATGTATTTCTTCCTTCACCCAGTTGGTGGTTTCAGCGCTGGTGTTTTGGGAACCCGCAAGGTGACCGGGTGAAAAAGAATCCAGAGTCATCCAGAAACATCCAGATTGAGACCCTAGTACTAGTCATCCAGTCGCGATGGAGTGAGTGTACTGTGGCTGGTACAGGACAGGCTTTTGATCTGGAGTTGTGTTGCACACCATTTTTTGGGCGGGCCTTAGTGCCTTAGTATTGGTGGGCTTGTTTCGTGCTGGCTGGTCTGGCCGGCCCGCATTGAGTGGTGCAAGTGACATCTCCTGGATCGCGCCCAGTTGCGCGCCCAGGTTGCACTTGTGATTGGTGCTCAGTGACATTTTTGCTTCGTCCAGCCACTCGAATTTGATGGAGATGGTGCCATGGCCGAGAAGATGTGGATGAACCTTAGGAGCGATCGGACGCGAACCGAAGCGCTCCTGGCCGAGCGTTCGAGGACGCGAAAGTGAGTCCGGAGCGAGAAGCGACGCGGACGTCCGATTCGATAGGACCGAGACCCAAGAGCTAATAAGATCCCCCCAAACAGACCAAACACACATCATGACCACCATGGACCAGCATGACTCACTTCGGCTGTTTCAGTCGACTGTGATTCGCTCCAGGTTGGGCTTTGGAGGAAGACGCGGAGGTCTTGCAGCTGCCGCGCGAGGAGCTCCGCCCTTGTCGAGCTCGAGCGCTGCCAGAGTGCCAGGCAACCGGGAGGGCAGTGCAGCCGGGGCGCGCGGGAGGGCAGCGACCCGGTTTGAGGTGATCAACCCGGTGCGCGAGAAATGGACATCGCTCTTGTGCACGCCCTTGATGACAAAATGAATGTCACCAACCAACTGTTCATGGCAGTATTTGGGATTTGAAGACAGATAAATGCCATGAGGACATGCCACTCTTGTATGTTGCAGTTCGGAATTGATACCTGCTTGACTATAAGCTTCGTTCCCTTTCCCCTTCGAAGATGTCTTCTACGTTTCAGCTCCGTTCATCCGATCGCAACACGCCGCGCTGTCTGTGTCCCACCACCGAACCAGCTTCGTTCCCGACACCACCGGGCGGGCTCCGAAGCCCAGGGCGAAACCCGCTGGCAGCTGGAGCCGGAAGCTCCGTGAACCGTCCGCCCCGGTCGCCCCCGGCGGATGATGGCGCGACCGGACGGCCGGGGGGACCGGTGACGGGCGGAGGACGAGACCGGTGACGGGACGGCGTGGAGAAAAGGAGTGGGCGAGACCGAGACCGGTGTGTTTTGGTGTGGGAAGAAGGATGGGAGATGTTTGGAGGATGATGGGTGTCGCAGCGTCGCATGCTTTGAAAGACGGTTTAACATGGTTTAATCCAAAAGCTTATACGTAGTGAAGAGTCTTTTGGATGTCCAGCGCCCCTCCCACAAGGACCACTAAACTGGCCCTCTGCTTGCGGACACCACACCCTCCCCCCTGAAGTGCAGGGCGAAGGTAGGTGAGTTGTCACTAGCTTTGCCACCTTCATTTTGAAAGAAAGGTTGACAACTTCAGGACCCCGCAGACCCGGTGCCATGCTGCAGTTCAATGGGACACCTCCATGCAGCTGCATCACCCGCAGGGGGGTTACCGCAGATGACTTTTGTAGTCGGTCAATGAGACGGAAAGAAATCCCGTTGTGGCCCCGATCTTGGCTCCGATCTTTTCAGGGGGTAGTAGTGACAGGCGACACAAAAGAATATTGCCGCAGGATGCCAAGACACCACTCAGCTGGTTCACAGTCCTCTATTTAAGACTGAGAGCAAAGACCTCTTCGACACAACGATACGCGGCTTCTGCCAAGCTTCAAACCCATCACAGAGTTCACTGCGCTTTCTTTTGATCAAGACGGACACACAGACTTGTCAACATTTGTCAAACTCCATTGCTCTTGACTTGTGCAATGCATTGCGGTGTGTCGTGATGCATCATCACGGGGCGCCTCATCACAGGGCGCCCGAGTACGGGGCACCGCACTACGCAGCGCCACAGCATGGAGCTTCGCACTACGGGGAACCCCATCAAGGGGCGCCACCTCAAAGTGCAGCGCATCATGCGCCGCCGCATTACGGGGCGCATCATCACGGGGCGCCGCCT
>CAXAMN010021696.1:862929-931491 GCA_963970005.1 Durusdinium trenchii
TCATCACGGGGCGCCGCCTCACAGTGCGCCGCATCATGCACCACCGCACTATGGGGTGCCGCCTCACAATGCGGCACCACCACATTACGGGGCGCCACATCACGCACCACCTCATCATGCGGCGCCGCAACATGGAGCGGCACAACATGGGGCACCGCACTACGGGTCTCCGGAATACAATGCACCTCATCATGGCGATTCCTCTGGTGCCTTAGTGGCGCTTGATGTTGCTTTCTCCCCGACCAATGTCCCAGAATGATGCCGGATTTTATGCAGGGTATGAAGTTGGGAATTGAATTCATCATTATCCTCAACCCCCGACAGCTGGTGAATGAACACCCCTTGAACTCTTTTCGGGGCTATTAATGGACACCCGAAATCCGTGGTGCTGGATTCGTTCTTTTTTGGACCCTTCAATAGATGCTCTTGGTTCAAGATACAGAATGCGCATGGTTCAATTTACTGGGACCCAGCGACCGGCATGGTATCCTGGAGGGTGCGTTGTCCTACGACATTTTGTGAGATCAAGACGCATGGAGAGCGTCTGAGGGGATTCCGCAACAGCGATTTTCTTGGACACTTCCCCAAGCAAGTGTTGGGAATCCCAAATCTGGCCAGATCAAGAGGTCTTTCTCTTCTTTTGCACTTCACACAGGCAGACGTTCGGGCTACGACGAGAGCCCCTGCAATGCACACATGGGCAGGGCGGTTTGGCATTTGGCATTTGATCGCTTCGGCTTGGAACGATCTGGCCCAGATCATCCACGTATGGTACCTTAGGGTCATACATATGGGACTAATGTATGTATAACTATTCCACATGGATGGTCTGGGTTGGAGCCTTCCTGGGTCTTCCTGGTGCCGCCCCTGCGCGACAGTGAGCGCGTGCTCCGGTGAGACCCGTCGTAGAGACATCACATGGGGCAGAATACTTGGGGATCTAGACGCCCCTTTTGCTACTGGTTGACCAAAAGGAGAGGATCAATTGGGTCGTGAATAACCCATAGGCTTCCAGCCACCATTGATTGATTAGCCAGAATCCCGAAACATCATTGCTTTACTAACGACTTTACATTGACAAGCCAGGTCAACCATTTTCCAAGGGGTCTTGGAAGGCCAGGTGCATGGTTCGGGATACCGGGACGGGTTTCTGGTGGACTTCCCATCAGAAACAGCATGGACTGCCTTAACTCACCCACAACGGCTGCACAGCTTGAAAGCTGGAGCCAGAAGACAAGCTCTAAGTCATCTAGAAAGATGGAACAGCAAAGGGCGGTTTTTGGAGGAAGCCTCACCCACTACAAAAGACATGCTAAGACCATATTAAACCTGGGAAAGACCTGGTCTTCTAGTGTAAAATCCTTCGTAGAACCATAGTGGTTCGGGATCCTGGCTATTAAATCAATGATGTCCGAAAGGCTCGACTAGTTAAATCAATGGTGGTTATAAGGCTAAGGCTATTGAGCTGTGAACCTCCGCCACAGATTTTTCTGTTCGGTCGCGTTCAGTGAGGTCTATGGGACCCTGAGTGAGATGGTTGGCCATTGGTCCGGTTCTTCCTGAACATCATGGGACCTAGAGCCTGGTCGTGACCCGATTTTTGGACCAACCACCCCATCTTAGATGGTCCAACTGCCTAGCAAAAACCCTTCCACCGGTCCCCCAAGCGTTCCGCCCCCCGCCGGTACAACGGCGCGTTCCGCCGAGGCGAGGAACGTCAGGAGGATCGGGAGGAACGTCGCCGGCGCTCGGAGGGTCGCCGGCGCCTGAGGGGCGGCATCGGAGAGGCAGAAGACGTTGAGTGAAAGGGGGGCTTGGATGCCTCCAATGCACGGGGGGAAAACCTCTCTACTTGAAGTTTGCGTATGCAGAGAGGGAGAGAGAGAGAGAGAGAGAGAGGGAGAGAGGGAGAGAGAGGGAGAGAGGGAGAGAGAGAGAGTGTTCGTGTGCAGGAGCAAGTCAGCTGGGAAATACGTGACCAGATACATCCTTTCAGATTCTGAGCCGAAGAATCAGCCTCACAATTCCTTTGGGAGGTTCACTGCACCGCTACTAACAAGAAGCTACGAACGGGGCGACCCTGGCATCGCTACGAACGGAGCAAGGACGCTACGAACGGGGCTCCTGGCCATACTACTAGGAACAAGAACGCTACGAACGGAACAAAGGGCATCCCTGTGATTTGTGAAATGTCATCCGAGTCGAGGTGATCACCGCTATGAACGACGAGCTGACGACAGGAGCCATGAACGATTGCCGGTCCGAGCGGCCATGACTAGGGCTCCACGGTGAGACGAGGTAGGCTCCATGGTCAGTCTGGGGCCAGACTTTGGAAGCTGACGTGTTCTTGCACATGTCCAGATGTAAAAGTAAAGAAATACCACTCGATGCACCTCGTTCTTGCCGATGTTAGGAGAGATGCTCGAGATGCCCGAGACTATGACCGGAGGGAGACCAATGGTCAAGGCGGAGGCTAGTCTTCGGACACTTAGGGCCCAGAGCTGGGAAGTTTGAGAGCTGATCTTCAAGGACGTCATTCGCCGAAGCGCTTCTGTTCGGCCGGCGGATTCTTTTTTTGAGTCATGAAGCTTGCAGCGAAAAGGAGATTCAGAAGATTTACAGTAGCTAACTTACGAGTGACAGGGACTCACTGGGCTGAATGGGTACGACAGAATGTGGACTTGTGGACTTGGTGGGTTTGGCCCAACCCACACAGGTTGCACTCATCCATTTTGACTGACGATCTTTTCTGTGGCTGGCAAATGGACCTTCTACGCCAATGAGAGGCCTCTCCGATAGAATCAATAGAACAGAGCTTTCAATGAAGCTGAGTTACTTAAGCTTTCCCCGCCATGGCCGGGTTCCTGCGTCACGTCCTGCGGCACTTCGTTTGTTCGTTCGTTCGTTCGTTTGTTTGTTTTGTTTTTTTTCTTGGGCAGGTCGAAGCGAAGGGCGGAAAGGAGGCGGCAAGGGAGGCGGGAGAAGACGTTTCCAGCGCAGAGGGGCCGCTGTCTGACCGCATTGGTCCTGAACCTTCATCCAGTAGTTTCATGGAGTGGCGAAGCTCCGAAACCACCCCGAGCGAAGCTCCGCTGCTCCTCCGATCACCGTTTCCAAGCGGCCATGCGTGTGGACATGCGATGGCGCAAGAAACACCATGTTCACCCAGAGGTCACCGTGCGGGTCCGATTTTGGAGCCCGGTTGAGGTCACTTCCGTCAGCATAACTCAAGCATGAAGATGAAGAGTCACTCTCCCCCTCAAAAGGTCAAATTGAAGCTGGCTTGTGCCATGGAAGCGTGTTGGCTCGTTCCTGGAAAGCGTTTTGCTGTCCCAGAGCTTCCTTGGTGAAGGTGAGCATGCATTGAATCTCTATTTGGGCACGGTCTGCACATGCGATCTGACCATGACTGACCGTGACGGACATGGTGACCGTGTCCACCTGTGACCATCCACTCGACTCTTCCTCGCGGCTTCGAGGCAAACTTTCCCACCGCCGTCGGGTGGGGACTTCTTAGGGGGTTTCCGACCCACGCACGTCGCCAGCCGGTGACTTCGGCGACGTCCCCCGGGCGGCGCGGGCGGGACGGGGTGCGAGGCGAAGCGGGAAGCCGCGATCTGTTGAGGTCCAGGACCGACGGACTCGACGCGGGCGGTCCGGACTCGATGTGGATTTGGGGGACGGAGGAAGCCACGAAGGGCAGCGAAGTCAGGACGACTTCGAAATCCGTGGTGTTCCGTCGAACTGAAACCACTGGTGACCAGCGAACTAGTGTTACAACAAAAAGTTCATTTAAAAAAACACACATTTTGAACACAGGCTCTCTCTTCAATGAGAGTTTCTTTTTTTTTGTGGCTTGCCTGGATTTTGGGAGGAAGCTTCGTCGCCTGCCGGTCGACCAAAAGAAGGTGATCGAGCAAGAAGCGAGCAGGTGTTGGTGGATGAAAAGCGGGATCATTGGGATACGGACCCCAAAGATTGAAAGGAAAGGCTGCAAGCTGGGGTCAGGGGGTCCTGACATCGATTCGCACAGAATCTTTCAATCTACCAGCATCAAGTTGCAGATCCGGCTCCTTTGCATTTGCGTGCCTTGACCAAGCTACGCATGCTTATTTCTGGGGTCCCTTTTTGGCTGGTAGAACCTGTCTTGCTCCCTTCCATACCCTTCGGCATTCCGGCGTGGTGTGAAACACCAGGAGCCGCAGCCGCGCGCGGCGCCGGAAAGCGGCCTCGAGTGCTTCCAGCGCGTCCGCGTCCAGCCAGCCCAAGAAGCGGAGCCGCCCCGTGGCCGAGTCGGGTCGAAGTCAAAGTGAGTCGGAGCTCCAGCGGTCGGAAAGCGATCCATTGGAATCCCCGCAATCAGCAACGATGCATTTTGGAAAGGTATCCCTTTGGACCAAACCTTTCAAAGTGATTCTAGTGGAGCAAACCTATATCGTTTTGGACCCCTTCTTGTCTTGGCCGGAAGAGCTCTTCGTCCTTCGTTTGGACTTCTTCGTTGGCGCTTGAAAGGGCGCTTCTAGGCGAGTCGACCGGGCGCGGACTCGCCATCTGAAGCAGGGCGAGAGCTTTCCAAACCTTTCCAAACCTTAAGACCAGGAGTCACAAAGGGGTGGTATTTAGTCCCTAAGTGAGTGGATAATGGGCACCCCTAACCTCCATTAAGCACCCCTTTGTGACTGCTGGGATCTTTTGTTTTCTTTTTTCATTTTCTGGTTGTGCTGGGCGGAACCCCCGGCCCCGAGGCAAAGCGGCCGGCTTTGACTGCGTGACGAAACCCCGAGAGCCTGGGAAGGCGCGGTCCCGGCCCGGAGAAGCTTGGAGCTTCACCGGTCGGTGTACTCTTAGGAGGTGAAAACCAGGAAAAAACCGAGGTTTTCTCTATTTTATGTTATCTTGGAAGGCGAAACTGGGTAGCTTTTCATGCGGTTCTGAACGCCCCCTTTTTTCGAGTGGTTTCGTGGAAGCCAAGCGGGGTGTTGTGGGCGGGTTGTTGTGGGTGAACAAATCGTTTTGCCTTAACGGACATCTCTCTTTTCTCTTTTCCAGTTTGAAGTTCCGCACCGTGGATCACGGAACCAAAGCAGACACCTGCAAGATCAGAAAGACAGCATCGTGAACAACCCCTCCTCCCTTTTTGCTACATCTCCTTCACATCTCCTTTCCACTTCCAAACGACTTCGTTCCCAACACTCCCACCGCCTTACCTCCGGTGCCCGGTTTCGGCCGATCCCGGAGGTGCCGGTCGAAGCCGAGCCGCAGCGGGGTTTGAAGCTGGCGCCCGGTCGCAAGGCGCGGTCCGGTCCGGGCGGGGAACGGTTCCCGGTCGACCTCGGCCGACCTCGACATCGACCCGGAAAAGGACGAAAGGGCGAATGGCACAGCCCCTGGGAAGTTCTATTTGTATTAGGTTTTTATGGTTGTGTTATTTTGCTAGAAGATTTTTTTTCCTCAGAGAATTCAGCCATCATGGTTTCGTTAAAGGGAGTTTGGACCGGTTGTCACTACGCATTCCCTAGTCATGAGGTGACCCTAGGCCCTTAGTCATGATAATGGACCACTGCACTTTCAGGTGACTTCCCCACGAACCTTCGAACTGTGATCCGCTTTGGACCCGCTTTGGACCGGGAGTGACACCCTGGATGGTCTCACCCAGAACGTCCCACGCTTCGATCGGAGATTGGTTCAATGAAAAGGTCCCACCACTTAAGGTCACAAGACGGGGTACGATCCATGGAGGTTAGGGGTGCCCATGACGAAAACTTCGCGACTCAACACCACGCCTTTGTGACTCCCACCACCTGAATCTTCCATCAATAAAAACAAAGGTCCAGCTTCGAATCCCAAACAACATACGTACTGTGCATCGTGGGATGATCGAGGCAGTAAGGAACGTGTTCATTTGCTGCGACCGCCGAATTCCGGTCTTGACCTCCGGTAGCATCACTCTCTCAGCAGGTCTGAGCAGCAACGAATCCCAAAAATGAGTGCATACGAAACCACACGGGGACACTCCAAATAATAGGTGACCTGGTCTATGTCCTTCTTCCAGGGGTCTTTGGCAGGTCTCCCTATGACTCAAGACGCACACCTTTCTCATACACATATCTTGGCCAATGAAACAACCCAACCAACCCCGAGGCCATGCACCCGACTTCTTAGCAGCGTTCCCCTCGACGCTTTGTTGGAGCCATTTTCCACCGGGTACCAGGCGGACGTTCATGGCCTTAAAGGTGCTGGGCAGTACAATGGCCTGGGAGCGCAGATGTCGCGCGCGCGCGCGCGAGGGCGGAGATGGGGTTGATCCATCGTTGATCCAACCTTCCAGATTTGGGAGCCCGAAGGCTGCAGGGCGATTTTGGGCATGTGTGGCGAGCTCAGCAAGCACAGAATGCAGGGAAAGTACAAAAAGGCTCTAACGCCTCCGAGGGTTTCTTTGATTTTGATCTGGGCCCCAACGCTTCATCATTTCCCGTCCTCCCCGACGCACCCGGCGCTGCCTGATGGGGGAATCCTTGATGGTCGGCCGGGGCGGCGGCGACCGAGGTTGTGAAGGCATTGTGATTGAAGGTCCCAACGACAAAGGTCGCTGGGAAGTTCAGGCGCGCGCCGCCGCGGTTCAACGCGACAGGTCGTGGAAGAAGGGGGGAAGAAGGGGAAGAAGGAGGAGCATGTTTTTTTTCAGGAGCCTCTCTTCAGGATCGTGGAGGGATCTTGGGCTTCAGGGTGGTTTGAGGAGTTGGATGGAGGTTCCAAGTCGAGGAAAAGGACCACCGGTGACCTGCAAACCAGTCTCTGGACCCCCAAGACCAAGATGGGTGGTGCATGGACTGCCCTTGAAGGCCCCTTGAACTCTTTTCGGGGCTATTAATGGGACACCCGAATTCCGTGGTGCTGCAGCTCTCCAACATGGGACTTCAATCAGTCTTCAAGAGTTTTGCGGAGTCAACTTGGCCACCCGAAAGCCGCGTGAAACGGCTGGGGACACGACACGTGGCCGTCGCAAATGAAACAGGCCAATTGAAACAGGGAGTTCGGTGAGTTGATTTGTCCGAAGGCCTAACTTCTAAGAGTCTTGAGCAGGTCTTCCTATTGAAACCCTCCTTCCGAACTCGGCCATTGAAAGAGTTCGATTGACCTGGTTTTGTAGTGTAAAGTCCTCAGTGAAACAGCTCGGTTGTTCGATAAGAACCATTAAATCACACACACCCATGTCGAGTTTCCTTTGTGGATGTCTCACAACTCTGATATGAATGTGCAGTCAGCCGTCAGGTTGACTACCAGTGTGAGACGAAGACGCCAGGGGCTGACCTTTGGTCGTCAACAGCTGGGTTTTCATCGCACTTCTTGCACTTACATTTGGCGCAGCCTTGTGCTAGCTTGAACGTCGAGCCCGTCCTGCTCGAAAAAGCTTTTGTCCTCTTGAACATGAACGACACTACTTTTTCCAAAGCTGAACACGCATAAAATAGCCAGTCGATAGAAAGGATGGCTCCCTATGTTGCGGTCTGAGTTTTGTTGTACCGCACAACCTTTTCACAAGTTTCACATGTTTGTTTCAAAGAAAGTACCATCCCCTACAGTTCATGATCCTGGTCAGCAGAATCAGCCCTGAAATCACTTGGTCTTTCGACAGACCAGAGCGGCAGTCAGCTTTGCCAATCCTTTGATCACCAGTCAGTTTGGAGGCCATCGCTAGCAGGTTGGAGGCCATCACCAGTCAGTTTCTTCCAAATCAACACCTCTCAGCACCCTGCACGTGCCATCACGTCACTTCCAAGCTCGCCGTCACTTGCACAGAGAGCTTCGCTCGTCGATGGCGGCGACAGCGGGTCGCCGCGTCTTTGGGTCCTTCCACTGCTCAAACGTGCTGGAATTACTGAGGCGAAGATGGGATGGGATGGTTGATGGGTTGACCAGATGGTCTTTTCTTCTATTTCGGTGGAGCATTCTTTAACTGCACGAATGACAGGGGTGGGGTGATGGTGGGTGGCATGAACGACCATCTTCTACATTGAACATTGGGGGCATACAATGGCTGAAAACCTGAGATCTCTTGGTTCTTCTTTCTTAATTTGGTCATTTCAGGTGACCGGAAAGAGGTCGGGAGGTTGCTGGAGCTCTTTCTAGGATCATAGGCTAGCTGTGTTTTGTGGGTTTCCTAACATGTTCATCCACTTCAAGCATTGAAGATCACCGGACCTGCTGTGTCCACCCGTCTTCATCGAACGAAGAAGGCCTGGAGCCGAAGATCGCTCCAGTTCGTACCCGAAGCCCACAATAGGCACCTGAAGCACGAAGCCGCTTCGGACCGGGACGGCGGTTCCCACGCTTTCAGAGGGTTTCTGTTTCTTCACCGTTTTGGGCACCGGGTCCTTGTGCTGGGAGGGCGACCCGCGATCGCTTCGAAAACCACGCCAGGCAGCCAACTGGGAAGTATCAAGCTCCTCTCAGGTGGGGTGGTGTTCAGTTCACCTTTGTTCAGCTGGCGGCGACACCTTTGTTCAGTCACCGGTGAGGGGTCACACGCAGGTTCAGAGCGGCGCGAGCGGACGTTTGGACCTTTTTGGAGTTTCCAAGTGACAGGCTGACAGGCTGACCTGTCTAAGTGATCTCAGATCTCAGATCTGTTCAGTTCAAAAGAACCAAATGCACAGCATCTGCTCGGGAACTGTTCCGCGCGGAGATCCGGAGATCCGTCCGCCGCGGATGGGCCGTTCCAGCGAGCGGTTCGGGACAACCGACGAAACGCCCGGGACGTTCCGTGAAGGTCATGGAAGGATGAGGACGTGGCAAGGTTTCCACATTTGGAGGAAAAGGATGACCCGAAGTTCTAGAATCTTCTAGAAATATTTGGGGGTCTATGTACAGGAAACAATGGTTTTCACTCCCCAAACAAGGGATTTCTTGTAGATTATCCCTTGAACCAATTCTGGGATGAAGGGCTGGCTGTCGTCTTCCCTGGACTCCATCTCCCTAAGTCTCCAGCCCTAGCCTTCCGTTCGACCCGTTTCAACATGGGAAAGACCTGCTTTTGGTCAAGTCCTTACTAAAAATCAGTGGTTCGGTTCATAACAGCCCACCAACGGACCACTCCGGTCGCCCCTATCGTCACCTGACTCCACTCCCCTCCGGTCCTCAGACCGCGCCGGTGCCCTCCTCCCGGGTTCACGCGCCGCCGACGGCAGACGCGCCCTCGTCGCGCAGGCCTTTCCCGTTGCCGTCGGAGGACCCGGGAAGTCTGGGCTTGGCTCCCAGCGGTCGCTCCTGAGGCACGGAGGATTGGGCGATGCATTGGGGTTCTGAAGAGGAAATGGCCATGTAGGCCCAATGTAGGCCAGGTTCTCTTTGACCACTTCCAGGTGGTGAATGAAGTCCTCTTTGAAGTCCAGGACTCGGAGAGGACATGGTGTTGGATCATTTTGGATGGTTTTGGGGGGCCTGAACTTGATGAAGGCATCAGTTCCGAAGGTGCCCGGCGGACGCGAGGAGAAGCACTCTCAGAATAGACTGGAAGGTGTCCAAAGGAAGAAGAAGAAGAAGAAACGTTGAGAGGCAGTCCTTTTATCATGAAGCCAAGGTGCTTTGTGAGTTTTAAGGATCCATTCAGGAGGTATATCGGGATAGGATTACACCAAACCTACTATCGGACATACACCCGCCAATCCAATCAGACATGGCTTGGGAAGAGTCCTTTCTGTTCAATGATGAGCATTTGTGGATACTTTCCCCACCTGACAACGATACTTCAAGAGTTTGAGTGCCAAGATGCTTCTGCCGTACGTGCTCTTCTGTATCTGGATCTTTGGTCCAATGGTTCAGCAGCGTCCTCTTGTTCCTAGCAAGGCCAGGAGTGCCCCGAACGAGTCGCGTCGCGTCCGAACGCTCCGACGCTCCGGACTCGTCCGGCAGGTCCGAGTGGCCACTTCGGTGCAGAAGCGCGGAAGCACTTCCTGCTGGAGGCGGGCTTCTTCGGGCTTCGACGGTCCAGAAGTGAACAAAGCAGGTTGGGGGCCAGGGCGGGTCGGATGATTGAAGCTCCGGACCTCTTCCTTCTTCTTTTTCTTCGTTCTTGGAAGGTGTTTTGGATGCAAGTGGGTGGTGTGTTATCGAAAAGGATGTAGAAAAAAACACATGTATATCTGGAACCCCAAACAACCAGAAATTAATGGATGTTTCTACAAACGACCATTTGCTATGTAAAGGACCTTCATTGCCATATTGGAACATCCAATTGTTTCTGGTTGATTGGGGTTCCAGGTAGATATATGTATATAGCTGCTCATGTGGCCTGGTATGCTTCGACGAGGACAAAAAAGGTATACCTGGAGCCACAGGGGGTGGCTGATGGAATGGGGTGAAGCAAAGGAGATTTGCCCCGAAATTTACAGGCTCCACCATGAAACGGAGCCTGACAGTGCTTTTTCGTAAGCCGGGGGCACTTCCCGGAGCGGAGCTGGCAGTTGCACTTCAAAAAGAGCCAAAGCCAGTCGGACCCCTCATGGACTCACCTGACACAAGTCGGATTATCATCAGGCCGGACGAAAGCCGGACGGAAGCGACTGAAGCCTCGAGGATGGCATCACCTTCCTGAACCATGGTGCCTTTGGTGCCACGCTGAAAAGCTGCCTCGACAGCAAACGCCAATGGGCAGAATACATCGAGCGGCAACCCGTGCGCTTCTACGACCGAGACACGGTGGCACAGACCGGGCGGTGAAAAGGTCGCAGAAGAGAAGGTTTTGGAGTAGAAGGTTTGGGCAGTTTTGTTGATCCCTATCCCTTGCAATTTCTATTCTTAAAGCATCTTGAAACTGTTTGGAAGGTCGGAAAGTCAATTGGAACCATGTAGTGGAGCTCTTTGGTTTCCTTTGATTCCGGATCGTTAAATTGGCTCGCTTGATTTGCGGATCCAAGACGATCTGGCTATGGCTGTGCCTCAAGAAATACCACCCTGCAACCCGCAGATTTGAGAGTACTTTCCTTTTTTACCAGGGGGTTGGGAGGATACCTGTTTTTTCCATAGCCATTTGACCTGCAGTTTGGTAGCACACCATCAGCTTCTGGTCAGACCCATGTAGGATGTTTGGGCAGAATTTGGGTGTCCTCGCAATGTCCTGACTTGTTCTGTTGACCAAGCATCTACGACCAAAGGGGTCACCCATAGGGGGAACCCACTGATGCATTGGACCCCCCTTGGATGGTTCTGGTATGAAGCACCTATATAGTTGTAAAACTCCACCAAAGCCTCTCGCATCCACATGCCGTTCTTAGCGCAAGATGTGGAAACCCCAAGCTCGCCAGATGCCCCGACCAGTTTCCCCACCCGGCCCAAGTTGGACGTTTCCGTTCCCCTCTCCCTCCGTGGTCTTCGGTTGGAACTGGCCGCGGCCGAGGAGAAGCTTTTCCCTGGCTGGTTCACGTCACTCGAGGCCTAGCCCAGGCGGAGAACGGGGTGGAGACCCTTCGTTTGGGGTTTGCGGACACATGGACAGCTTCAGCTTTAGTTCTTTTTCTTGGAAGATCCAAGAGACACGGTGGCACAGGGACGCACCCCCAACTTGAAAGCGCGAAAGCGAGACTTCGGCGGGTACGGAGGGACACTCCATTTGGGGGACTGATGAGCATGGCGGGTACGGTGATGTCACGGTGTTTCTCTCCAAAGGCCTTCCACGAAAAGAGGCCTCCCAGACTGGGATCATCGAGTCCCATGATCCGCCTTCGATGGCGATGACGGTGGTCCTTGTGATGGCCTTGAGCCTGAAGAGATTCCCACCAAATCTACAGGTCTTTTGGAAGATTTCCACCTCCAACAGAACCGGAAACCGATCCTTTTGCTTCAGGGTGCAAATGTTCATGAAGCACTGACCGCCTTCGACTTCTTCCCGCGGAAAGTCGGACATCGTTCCTTCCTTTCCGATTTCTTCGGAGCGCAGCGCTTCGCCCGCGCAAAAGCCCGAGGTGTTGAAGACTCCGCCCGAGCAGCTCCTGCCTGTGCCCTCCGTGACCGTGGCCTGCAACGCGCTGCTGCGCAGCTGGCAGCGGCACCAGCGGCCCGATGCCACCCAGCGCCGCTCGGAGGACCGAACCAAAGCGACGAGGGCGAAGCGGCGGTGTGCGAGGACGGAGACCTGAGCGTCGACCTCCTGTGGAGTGGATGGTGGACTTGGAGTGAGTGACTTGGGGCCCATTCATGTGAGTGACATTGGGATGGATGCAGTCCATCGCAGATGAAGGACTGCTCACTTGGACGAACTTGTTGGGAGGGTTTTTCGGAGGCGAGAGGCAGCTTTCTTGGGCAGCGAACTGGTCATTGGCTTCTCTTGGAAAGAACCCTCACAAATTCTTAAGTAAAGATACATGGAATTATCCCGGCAAGAGACCCCAAACAGTGTGTGTGAGAGGTCTAGAGGTGCAGCAGCAGAAAGTCTAGAGATCAAGACGCATTGGGGTCCAGAGAGGTGATGGTGGTGATAAAAGTGGAGATCGTGGTGATGGCGGTGGTGAGTGAGTGAGTGAGTGAGTGAGGGAGTGAGGGAGTGAGGGAGTGAGGGGGTGAGTGTGAGAGTGTGAGAGTGTGAGTGTGAGTGAGAGTGAGTTAGAGTGAGTTTGAGCATGAGCGTGAGCGTCGCGTGTGTGTGAGCGTGAGTGAGATGAGAAGGCTGGCGCGGCACTTTGTGTACCTCGAAGTGCAGAATGATTTCGTGGCAGGCGCAGCACTTTGTGACCCTCAGAGTGCAGATTTTGAGGCAGGTGCAGGACTTTGTGCTCTCAGATGCTCACTCTCACAGCTCACTCTCACATATCTGCACTTCGAGGTTCACAATGTGTTGTGCATATCTGCACTTCGAGGTTCACAAAGTGTTGTGCATGCCACGAAATCCGCACTTCGAGGTTCACAAAGTGCAGTTCCTGCCACGAAATCTGCACTTCGAGGTTCACAAAGTGCTGTGCCTGCCACGGAATCTGCACTTCAAGGTTCACAAAGTGCTGTGCCTGCCACGAAATCTACACTTCAAGGTTCACAAAGTGCTGTGCCTGCCATGAAATCTGCACTTCAAGGTTCACATGCGACAGTCCTGATAAGGCGTTTTGCCGCAAGAGTGCTTCCAACGACAACATCAAGGTACCAAAACGCAGCTTTCGCATGAGACTTCCCCCGATTTCTGAAAACATTTGAAAACGACCCACGAAATCTGCATTTCGAAGTAAAACCGCTTCGATCCCTTGCGCGTGTCACGACAAGTGACCACCATGCCCAAAACTGCGCACGGCACCACAACGAGAGCGCAGTCGCGACAAGCGCCCGCCGCGCCCACGCAGATTCTGCGAGCTTGCACAGTCGAAATGCTGCTGGGTGGGCCAGGAATCCCAACAGCTGATGAGTCTTTCGCATGTGCAGGTGCTGCTGATTGCATGGGGGTGGGGAAAAGAACAAGAACAGCTCAGCTTTTGGAATCAGGCCAAGGAAAGGACCCTGAAGGATCAAAGACAAAATCTCAGCCATCCAAAGCCTGGCAGATTTGTCCTTATATGCGGGTATCCTGAAGCAAGCAAAATAGACAACATGTCGTTGTCGTTTTCATCCACTTCGGCCCAGCTTTGTATCCGCAACAGATCTCAATCCTTCTAACAACGCAAGGCAAACCAACTCCACAGAAATAATGGCCTCCAACCGCAGAGCGATGGCCTCCACCCTACTAGCGACGGCCTCTAACCTACCAGCGATAGCCTTCTAAACCTTGTTGCGAACTCATCCCCCAAACAGTGTGGACACACTAGGGGTTCTTATGGCAATAGTTAAGCACCGGTGTCTAATCGAGGTGTCGCACCGATGTGTGCGGCTAATTCGCTGCTATTTGCAGTGCATTCATGCCTCCCGATAGCCACCTGACCCCGTGGAACTGACCAAACCAAGTAGGATTCCCATCATTCTAGCCTAGGCTTCCTGGCCCACCATTGATTCTATAGCTGAAAAGTTTCGTGGCCCACCATTGTTCTACCAAGGGCTTTACACCTTCAAAACCTCGTCCAATCACACTTTTCAACGGTCCCTTCCAATGGTTCAAGTCCTGTACAGAAAATCCTCAACTTGCCAGCAAGAAATACGCAGCTCCCGGTGCCTTGCACCGTGGGTCGTCCTGAGGCGTGGCCATGATGTCGGTGACCTACGGCTCGACGAAGAAGCTGGTCCGGAAGCTGGCCGAAGAGTCGGGCTTCCAGGCGAGGCGGCGAGGATCAAGAGGGATAAATAAAACTGCAAGAGACAGGAATATATGAACTGTAGATATGTATATATATATATATGTGGTGATATATGGTATTTATATATATACATATATTACATGTAGTGATATTGATTAGTTATATAGTTAGTGATATATATATTTACATATATACATAATATGTATAAATGGATAGTCAAAAAAAAAGGTAGGGGCGCTTTCTACTAGGCCAATTTGCACAAAAAACTGTGGACTATGTCTGCACTGTACAAGATCAAACGCTTCTGTTTTCGTGTGTTGGGGGTACTTTTTTTTCTTTTTCCGGCGATCGAGGGGGTTGAGGACCTTCAAGCGGTCGATCTTTTGGTCCGTGTCATGTGTCGTAACCGACCCGGGGTTGGTTGGAATCAAAGTGCTGTTGCAAGCAGTTGCTGACTCACGCGGTGGGTGGCTTCACCTTAAACGCATGTGAGTTGGACCCCAGGCAGTTGCACTGTCAGTGGTTTTGACCGACTTTTGTTTCGGCCATGGAGCTGGACGTCTTACCCTGCCAGCACCGCAGAGAGATAGGCGCAACAAACCCCAGCAATTTTACGCTTTCCATTTCATTCTCTACCAAACGCATGGTATGAAGTGTTAACAGTTCTTTGTTTGCTATGAACATCGTGGGTTTGAGAGGTTACTATATGCATGGCCCTCAGTGAGACTTTGGGGCACTTTGAGTGTTTCTAGACATTCATGTGGTCCCCATGTATTTAAACATCACATATATATATATGTAGATATAGTATCTAGTATCTAGTATATAGTATCTAGTATCTAGTATATAGTATATAGTATATAGTACATATCGTGAAACAACTTGGAAATCTTCATGGTTTCTTGATGTCCCCAACGAGTCCTCTGGTGGCCTCGGCTTGGCCCCAGCGCGTTTCTGCTTTTCGCCAGAGGTCGATGAAGCTCCATTGACGTTCCCGCTCACGGATGAAGTGCTTCGGCAGCAGCGCTTCGGCAGTTCCTGCGAGAGAAAGAGGAGCAGCAGGTTCGCCTAGCAAGAGAGGTTGAGAGGTACATATGGGATGCGCGACAAAGGGCTGTTCAACCTCTCTTGGTACCCTTGGGAACCGCTTGGGAACCGCTTGGGATTGTTTCGATCTGATCGGCGATTGGGCCATTGGTGATGGTCTGAAGACCTCACAGTCACCATATGGATTCACTCGGGATGCACCGAGGTGTTTACAGAGGGGTGCACCTTTCAACTCAATGATTGATTCATTAAGGTAATTCTAGAGTCAGTGGTGCCGATAGAACAGGGCTGCTCAATCTCGTTCATGCTATTCAACCAGCACCACGTTCCGCTTTTGTTGTTGGATGTCAGGTACGTAGGACTTCAGGGGTTTCCATTTTTTTCACTCGAACTCCAAGGTGCTATTCAGAATCAACGGGTTCTTCTACATGGGCCCATGTTCGTCGTCCGCGGTGAGGCAGAAATCCTGGAGTCTTTGGACTCTGTGCTGAAGCCGAACACCACGCTGGTGATTCTAGACCTGATTCCATCGAATGCGCCCTTCGTGCCACGGCTCCAGCCATCATCCCCCCATGGCAGACCCGTGGCACAAACCGGGTCTTTTGGGGTTTTTCAACCCCGCTTTCGATATTTTTCACAAAAGAACACCCAGTTTCAGCAGTTTTCAGTTCCTTAAAACGTCCAGTTCGACAGAATTTGGCACCACCGAAGTAAAGGACATTCCATTTCAGGCCACCGAAAGACAATGGTTTTAAATGGTCTTTTGCCAAGGGAGATCATCCAAACTCAGCCGAAGCTGTCCTGTCATGTCCTGTCATGTATTCAGTCCGGTTCAGCTGGTGTGTCCGGAAGCGTGACGTTGAGACGTGAAATCCCATGTCGAACGTAGACTCAGCCGATGAGTTCAACCCCCCCCAAAAAAAACCGAAGAGCTTGGTCCAATAACAGAAGGGCATCCGCGATGGGGTGGGTTGATGTAGCTCAAGAGTCTACATGGGGTGCGGCCTCTTTTTTCGAGAGCTTCGGTGGGTCGAAAACACGCGAATTCTGGGACTTGATGCATCGGACGGCCACAGGTGGTGGAACACATGTCCAAACCTGGCATAGGTGGGCCTGACAGAGGCCGCGTGTTTGGAGGGATTTGACAGCGACCATGGAGTGATTGGACAGCGACAATGATCACATTGGAAGAAAAGACATCCAGAACCATGACATACCACGACTCCAGCTTACTAAAAACCCACCAAAAAAACAACATGTCCGAAACTCTGGCCATTTGGTCGCATGGACAAAGGGTGGTGTGGGGCGACACCTGATACTGATGGGCGATGCCGGAAGACTCCCTGTGCAGTGGAAGTGGAACATAGACCCCCTGGAAGAGCAGTTGTTTTTCTAACCAATGTGGTTCCTGCGATCCCTTTCCCTCGGAGGCCTCCTTCTTTCCTCGCAAGATCCCATCTTCTCAGGTCCTACCCCCGGAGGCCATCGAGCTCTGCCGTAGCAAGGTGAACGGGGGTGGGGGCGGAATGAGAGGGGAAAGTAGGGGAGGAAACGGAAACAGATCCGGTTGAGGGAAACGCACACATATTCCCCAAAATCGTTGGTTCAAACCTCTGAAACTACACACACCCTCACACTCTCTCTCTCTCTATACAGAGAGAGTGCTAGTAGGTGAGAGGATCTTCCGTAACTGACCTTGAAAAACGACGGGTGCAACAACGGCCACCCTTCTGAAGCTGATCTCCCCAAGAGGGTCAGAAGTTCCCCAAGAGGGTCTGAGTCCTCGGATCTGCAGCTTGCGGATCGCTGTGGCTCTTGTCGTTTCAAAGCTTTATTTTGTAGACTCTTGATAAGCCCCCCTGTGACAGAAGAGGTTCTACAATCCAATTGGGTGGGTGTCCGTGTTCTTTCTCACAGACTATCTCCACCAACACCCGTATGTGTGGATGCGCACCTGCCTGCAAGTGAGTGCATCCAATTGGGTGAGTTTAATGAATCAGTCTACATCACGGGAAGCAACCCCTCAAGTGCGCTTCCCAGCGGTTTTTGGCCACAGGGACTGATGGAGTGGGGCGGATGTTATGCAGACTGCACTCAGACCATCCGGCCACTGGCCCTGGGATAGGCGCATCTAGAAGCAATGGCCACCAACCTAGAAGCAGTGGCCTCCAACCTACTAGAGATGGCCTCTAGAAGCAGTTGCCTCCAACTCCAACCTATTTGTTTTTCATTTTTTTCAATTTTCGATCACAGCAGCTGTTGGTTTCCGTTTGCCGGATCATGTCAGCCAACGTGAAGGTTGACGCTTTCTTTTTCGGGGCACACTGACAGACAATTTTTCAGGATCGCTCTATATTTCTGCATGTTCACAACACAATGCATCCACGGCAGTTCATACCCGGAGTTTACTTCGTCAGTGGGCACCAGCTCTGATGAACGAGCAAGAGTCCATGTTGAACCAGCTTCGGCGCCAGCGACTCTTTGGCGCGCTCGTTGTGACAGTTCTTCAGACCAAGACCCGACGCAGACCTGACAAACACAGACAGGTCTCGGTGGTGGGTGAACTTGTAAAGCTGGGTGCTGGTACCATCGAGTGAATCCTGACGCATCGTCGATATCCACGTTCGATAGACTGGAGGTTTGATTCACTTGGCGAAAGAGAACGTTCCTTCTCACGAAGATCCTCACATCCACGTTCAGAGACTGGACTCGCCCTCTCCGCGTGGGAGGCGCCTGATGCCTTCCTTCTGCTCGATGCAGCCCACGGGCTGTTGGGCCGCTCGGCGCGGTTGGGCACTCCGCAGAGGGTGTGGCGGCACGGAGGTCCCGAGACGTCTTGGGTTCAATGATTCATGTTCGTTCATGATCCTTTAAACCTTCAGAAAGGTGGGGTGTTCAGCTAGTGGCTGTGCACCTGGCACCTGTACTGGACTCTCTATATACTGTCAGCTCTTGGCTTTTTGGTGGGGGAAGTGAGAGGGGGGATGGCATCTGGTGGTTTGAGACGGAGATTGTGAGCACAAGATTGGAGGATTGAACCGAAGTGGGAGCTGGTCGACACCCGTTGAAGACCCAAAAGTGGGTTTGACCGTGCTCGGAAAGCTGAAGACCGCACCCAGAAGTGTTAGTGTTGTCTTCGTCAAAGACCAAGTGGGAGGGAATCATGCCAAAAACTCCAATCCCCTGAACCTTCCTATAAGAATATCATAGATAACATATGGTCATTAAACACGCCTGCTCGAACCTTCCTCGACCGTTTATTCTTTCTTCCGCTGCTCGAACCACTTCCGCCAGCTGCTACCAGGCTGGCCCCTGAAGCTCTCCGGCCCACGGCGCGAGTATCCCGTGGATGCCGTCATGACGAACTGCCGCTGTGGGCGCATGGAGGGTCGGGCTCAGGGGGTGGCCGGAGCCCAGTGGCACATGAAGAACAGCAAAAGGCTTAATGAAATCAGATGAAATAAGTAGACATACCCTTCCTCCAACAAGCATGGAAGTGGACAACCCCCAGTTTGTAGAGGAAATGGGCTGTCCAGGGGCCATGTTGCACTTCCATGAGTGTTTCAGGGAGTGTATAGCAATTAGTCCTATAGAAATAGAGGTAGCAATTCATATTGTCCTTTGTCTTGAAACCATCGAACTAGTTTGGTGACCATCCATGTCATGGGGTGGCTTGGATGGGGGCCGAGCACCATCCATGTTGGAAAAGGGCTTCGTCCTTCTTCAAAGTGACCGAACTGAGATGAAGTCACCCCTTCCAGGCCCTGCTTCGGCCGATCACCCGTTCAGGTCAGCCGGTCACCCGAACCTTGTTTCAGGCCTGTCAAAGGTCATGTTGGCCGAAGCTGAAGAAGCTGGCGCTCCAGGAGTGGAGGATGGTTTTGGGTTCTCCACGTGGAATCCGGTCGCGTCGCGCGGTCGCGCGCTGGATCGGATCTGAATTCGCCCCGGGAGATGTTTCTGGCAGCTCAACTTCGACCGGCCCAAAAGGCCCCAAGCTGTTTTGGTGCAAGCTGTTGGCTGCCGAACACCGAGGCCACAAGTGGTTTTGTGGCGCCAAGGGCACCGCGCTGCTGCACGTCTCAGAGCCACTGCAGGACGCTTTCAGAAGCCATTTGTTTGTCAAAGTTATCATTTTTCTTTCTCCATTGGTCCCTTTCCCCTTCCTCCGCTTCCTTCCTTTCTTTGCATCATGGATGGCTTCAGACAGGAGTGGTTGGAGCCCTTAGTGATCTCGCACGGCTACGGGCCGCTCGGCACCGTGCCAACGGGTCACTCGGCTCGTTCGCTCGGCAGGCACAGATTCATCGGACTCGGCACGCCCAAAGAAACCGATGGGTCATCCTCAAGTGAGCCGGACCCGCAAAAAAACCTGTTCATATTCACTCAGTGCCGTGTCATATCGTGAGTCTACCTCAAGTAGAGGTCGAGGAGTCGAGGCCGCCGGCATTGGCAAATCTCCGACGCCCGACTGAATTGAATTTTGGGTAGGTGGTAGGTGGTGGACCTGTGAAGTTGGGTGATATCGCAAGGGGTTTTGTTTGTTTTCTTTCAGGACCCTTGGATCCTCAGACCTGGCAGTGAGGCTGGTATACCTGGAACATCCGTTCCTGTGCAACTTTGATGCCTTTTGGGGTTGCAAGATCCACATATGTCCATTGATGTCCGGAACGCATGTCCATGTCCAGAACGTGTGAACCTTTTTTTTCTGCCATGTTCGATTTTGGCGTTTGGAGGAGGTCTTGGTGTTGTGAGCGACATAAGAGAGAGAGAGAGAGAGAGAGAGAGAGAGAAGAAAGAAAGAAAAGAAAAGAAAAAAGAAAAAGAACAGAAAAGAAAAGAACAGAAAAGAAAAGAAAAGGAAAGGACAGGAAAGGAACGGAAAGAAAAACAGAAAGTAAGTAAGCCGCAGGCTTTATAAATATGGCGAGGCTCAGGAGATGTGATTCTACCTAGCCAGCGCTGGGACCAACAGGAACGTTCACGTCGGCACGTCCACATCGTTCCTTTCCAGTTCTCTCGGGGACGACGAAAGGCACTGGACCGGAGAGCTCGGGGTAGACCGGTTCAAGTCACCGGTGGAGATCGGTCTGTTTGAGTGGTCAGAACCACCTAACCAGCTCGGCACTTGTGCTGCTCACGAAGCCAAGCCTGGCAGGGGGCGTTTTTTTGGACCAGACGCCCCTATGATCGTTCAAGCAACCCACTTTCATGAAGATGTTGTTCAACCAACGACTGTCAAGTGCAACAATTTTTCAACCCCAATCATCACGGACCATGTATGACCATGTGTGATTGTGGTGGTGGTTTGCTTCTCCGTGGCAGTTCTGCACCGAACTCAGCGTTTCCGGAGTTCATGCCTTCGTGGCAACTGCGCCGCCGTAGTTGGAGCTACCACTGTACTATACCACATACTACCACTATACCACACAGAACCACCACACCCGCCACACCCGCCTCACTCGTTGGATCGGACAGTCTGGATCTACGTGCACGTCCACGCGCTTGTCAGGTCTGACCTGCCGAGCGGCTTCTACTGGCCCGGCCTGGCCGACTGGAGCTCCTTCCTGGCGCTGGACGAAGCGATGGCCTTCTGGGACCTGGCCACACGCCAACACACCGCGCGCGCGGGGGCGGGGGGGGCGGGGCGCGCGGGGGGGGGAAGGTGTTTGGAGCGATGAAGATCCACTGGCTCACCTTGGAGGGGGGTGAGGTCTTGGGCTTGAGGTGTCGGATCGGATTGAGGGATTCGCGAATCCCGGTTTGGGGCGGATTGAGGTCACCAGAGGATCCTCATTCTTCATCATTCTTCTCATTTCCACGACAGAATGGGTGCCCACAAGGCCACTACAAAACAGAGGGATACCACAGGTTTCATCTACAGGTTTGCGGTGGTGCCGAAAGGTGACCGGCACCTGTGATACCTGTGGACCTTCCAACCTACTAGCGACCCAAAAAGGGATCTCCTTTACAGAGCCAGTCACAAAAGAGCCAGGCAAAATATCGTCCAAATAGACTGTGCCGTGTGCCGCGCACAACGACCCAATGGAGTCGCTTTCGCAAGCGGAGTCGATTTCGAGAGGCTCTCACCCTCTCCCCTCACCATCCCCCCTCCTCCTTCCTCTCATTCCTCTCTCTCTCTCTCTACTTCGTCTACTTCATCATCTTCTGTTTGGTTCGTCGTTGTGAGGTTGGCTTGGATGCTGCCAGGACCTACTGCAACTACATGGTCAGAGATGCAGTGCCTTGCTTTGAGGATCAGTCGTGCCCAGCTGGAAACCCGGAGGGAATGGATGAATGGATGAATCGACAGACTAGACAGGGCCCCGGTCGACTGCCAAGGACTGCCAAGGACTGCGGACCCGGTCGACTACCATCATCAGGGCAAGCCACCATCAGTCCCACCGCCTTCCACCCTTCGTCTCCATCGTTGCACTCCGCCGTTCTTTTCGCGCACCGAGGCCATGCTGCTGGCCGACGCTTGGGGCACCGACCTGGGGCTTCCGGACCGGGTGAAGGGACGAAGCCGGGACGAAGCCGAGGGCGGAGCTCGGGACGGCCCCCATCTTCGTCGGCCTCCGGTGCCGCGACCTGCGCTACGCACCGGAGGAGGAGGTGCTGAGCACCATGGCGCTGGTACGCTTGCCCGACTTCGCCGCACAGACGGGTGAGCGTCTGGCTAGCAGAAGCGTCGTTGATCTGGGGACCTTTGTTTCATCACGATCTGAGCCGTTAGCTAGTGTGGTTCACATATTTGTTTTGTATCCCACACCTCATGGGGTATTGATTTGCCACTTCCATATATCTTGTTTGTGGTCTTCAAAGCGCAAAGATTGCAGCAGCTTTTCTATAGGCCCTTGGTGATGGCAGAGGTTCCTTTTGAAGGGGAAACATGTCAAGTCTTAGGATCACGAATCAATGCAAACATTGAATAAGGCTTACGGAGTTTCGATGGCATTCGGGATCTTAAGTCCAGTCACTAGAGTAGGATCCTGCTGCCACACATCTTTTTTCTGTTCGTCTGACGTGGACTCTGCAACTTGAGAATGGATTTCTGAGAAAGAGACCCGTTTCCATGTCCACCACATGCGGTTTCAAGCAGAAAGCACCTCTGCTCGATTACTAAACCTTTGGTCCCACCTACACTGGTTGAAATTATCATGGTTACGGTTACGTGGAGTTCACCACCTGTTTAGTATTCGGAAAATGGTCCTCCTTCCAGGGCCGTGTTGCACGTAACCATGCAGGCTCTCCCCAGGCCGTGTAGGTAGTCAAAGATCAAACTGCCAGGGCCCCTGTCTCTGAGGAACAGGACGTTCTCCAATGTCGCTAAGGCAGACCTATGAGGAGGCAGAAGCGGTTCAGAATGCGCTCTACACGCGCAATATCGAAGTCCCAGTGAAAGCCCTTTCTGGGAAGCTCTATGTGCGACGCTTGTTTTGCATGGAGTGAATCATGGCGCGGGTGAGTCTGCTTGTTTTAGTTGGGGCTTACTCTCCCCAAGAACACGCTACTTCAAGCTATTCTTCTTCGGTCATACTCGGGACATAGACACAAGCTGCAAGGCACGCCTTGCAGACCGGTGGTCCAAGCCCACCGGTGAGACGGTTACAGTGCGACATGTTTCACTTCGCTGCCGGGGGAGGAAACGGAAGAAAGATGGACTTGGTGTGCAGCACTTGGCTGTCAGGACCTTGTCCGCCAGTCAGAGGCCTTTGGAAGGGGATAGCCTTCAAAACATGGTTTTTTTCATGGACAGTTCACCCCCAAACGACCCTGGCGACGTCTGGGTCGACCTTGAAATGTGACGACCTGGGCGGTTCGGGGAAAAAGCCCAACATCCAGAGGTGTCCAGCATCAGTTGGAAGGCTTTGGGAGCCTTCTTCTTCTTCTTCTTTCTTAAAGATTGGGGCGCATCTTCGAAGGCTGCACGACTTCAGGCATCTCAGCTCACATCTACAATCATCTCGAGGACGGGCCGGACCCGTCGTGCTTGGAGGAGGGCGGTCCAACGGCGACGACGGACGACGGACATGATGCACGGTGGAAATACCAACGGCTTGCAGAGGCGTACAGGTAGTATCTAAGGGCCAGCTCTCCGCTTTTATGTGACTACGTGGTGTTTTGTTCTTTTGAAGACCCATGTATCCATGTGGCGGTGGCCCACTGGGCTTGTGGCTTTGGGTTAGCCTCTCTTGACCCTCCAATTATTCCTGACCAGGCCCAGGTGTTTCTTTTTGGGGCAACCGCGAGGAGTACGAGATTCTACGTGATGCGATCCTGGAGCTGCAAAGGGCAGACAGTCTCAAGTAGACGTGCTTCTTCGGTCTGAAAGCAGCAGAGGACATCCTGACATCCTCATCTTCCCCTTTTGAACGTTTTTCAGAGGTTCGGAGAACATGTTCAAATGGATGGACGGGGGGGGGGATCGTGAACTTCGAAGTCATGTACTTGAAGGACTTGGAGGGTGGCTATGGCTCAATAACCCATCAAAACTGAGTGAACATGTGTGGGTAGATCCATCTCTGAATGAAACCTGCAGCCAGTGAGTACAAAGAGGGGCATGGATAAACACAGCTGAACATCAGTGCGTTGTTTTTTCACCATGAGGACAGCGAGGATAGATCGCCCATGCTGACAGTCAGACCGATAATGTAGCGCAAATCCCGGTGATGGAAGATGAACAGCACATTTGCCCTTCTTTGTCGGTTGAAGTCCCTGATAATTCCACGGCTTTTTGAAGCATCTTGCAACCCGCAATTGGCCCGCAAAGCGACACACTCTGCTCAAAGGTGAAGAGATTTAACACCTCAAAGCGACCATGTGAACTTCACCAAATCTCCTCACTCAAGTTCTACAGATTCACCCATCCCCCCAAACTCCGAATCTCTCGCCGCGGCTTGGATTTGACCCGCCGCGGCAAGAGCCGCCGAGAGACCTCTCTTCCACCCACGCGCCATGCGCGAGCCACGCTGGCGCTTCGACGCCCAACGCGTCGGGTCTCACCGCGGCGGCCGCCCCATGCTGGGCACGAATGACGTCGACCCGACCGGGTCTTCGGAGCCTGTACGGCCCAGCGGAGCGACCGACCGAGGGGAGCGATCCGGTTCGCGGGAGGCCATCTTTTGGACCAGCTCCAGGTTGATTCTGAAGAACTGACTGGTGCGACGAAAGCAGGGAATAAGGCAATGAGCCCCCTGTTTAGAGATTCTATTGGATCCAGCCACCCTCAGCCACCCTGCTTTCGTCGCACCAGTCAGTTCTTCAGAATCTCCATCGATTCTTTGGTTGGATTCTGCGAGCGAAACCAGACTGAAGATGACAAGCAGAGACTGATTCAAATTCATGACTGATTCAAAGATGGCTTGAAACGCCGTGGGTGTGACTGTTGAGCTCCTAATTCTGGAGCTGGCGGAGAAAGGATCAAAGTCGGAGACAGGTGGCGTGGGGCAAGTTCGGCACCCCTTTGGAACTACTATGAACTACTGGTGCGGCAGATTTACATAGATTGGGGTGGTTGAAGTCGTGGTCAATGTAGGTCAATCTGGCAGTCGGAGTGTTTGGGATTTGGAGCTGCATGACTCATGACCGCAAGCAGACTCATCCACCAGCGGCGACCTGGGTAGATCGGGTGGTCCGACAGACGCCCCAGCTGAGGTTGTCGCTCTTGGAAGCCAATCTTCAACCAAAGCCTTCCTGCGGCCGGGGAGCCCCGCCGGTCAGGATGGCGATGACCTCCTGCAGCGGCTGGAGATGGAACAGCCAGAGTGGGTTTGGTGAGACTCATCTTGGGTTCTATTGGCATCAGAATGGTTCAGATTTGTTCTTTCCAGAGGCTATTCCAAGTGTCTGGGTGCGACCCCGCATCCATTGGTCTGTGTCAAGTGGATATCGTGTGCCTGGACGTATCAGATAACAGAACTCTTGCAAAAAACTGGTAGCTATTCAAACACAAGCAGAGTAGCCCATTCATTTCCCATTCATTTTCCCAATCTACTAGCTGCGGGGCTTCCAGAACTCGTCCACCTTCGGGACGTGAAGCAGTCGCCGCGGAACCGAGCCCGACTCGACTGAGGCTGGGAGCTGGTCATCGCCCCCATCGGCCTAGGCGGACGGCGGACGCGCTCCGGCCGTTGACTCGGCCGTTGACTCGGCGGTGCGACGGGGCGAGAGCTGGCGGGGTCGTCGATGTCTGCAGGCATCAAAGAGACCGATGTCTCACAAGCGCTGGCGGTGAGGGGAGCCTCAGTTCCTTTTTGGCCTGCGAAATGAATCGAATCCAGTAGCACTGAGTCTGGTGATGGCACTGAGTCCGGTCCCTCAAACCTCCCCGCTCCCCCGCTCTGCAGTGGATCCCTGTTCCTTGGGACGCTGCGAAGCGATGCGAAGCGATGCGGCGCCCAGGCACGGACGGGTGAGGCACGTGAAGATGACCAATCCACCGGTCCGTGCCTTAGCCGAGCGAAACACGGGCGATGCGGGAGGGAGGGAGCTCCTTGCGGGGACGTGGGGCGTGGCTCTCTTGGTCTTGTGGGAATGGTTGATGTTCAGACAGCTCAAGTGGGGAAAGGAACCAACATGCCGGACCTGGGATTGAGCCCCCCTTGAAACGACCACGTCGTGCGAGATCTTCGGAAGTGAACACTGCTTCTACCATATGCTGCAAGGATATGGTCTTCCCGCAGCTTCTCCTTTGCGGCTTTCTGCGCTCCTAGATTCTGAGCACCTACCACCATGACAGCACGGAGAACATGCGCACGGACGCACAGACCACTCATGACTTTTCCAAGATCTTTTCTAGGTATTTCCCACGTCGACCATCGGGCAGAAACAACACGCTATAGTCACGGTGCGGATGATTTGGCCTTTCCAGCTTCGAACACCGACCGGTCCGGTCCGACGCCTGTTCACCACCCCAAACGAGCCAACGAGCAGCTCCAAGGACCCACAACTCACCCCCTCTCCAGGGGCTCAGGGACTCGGCTGAACCCAATCGGCTCTTGCGCAGCTTCACGCCACACAGACGGTCGACAGCCACAGTCCCCACGCGACCGCGAGCCGCGTCACCCGGGCGGAACGGGAACAGCCGTCCGCCGTTGCTCGGCTCGCGTCGTCTGCATGGTGCGGCTGTTGGGGCTGACGGGTCCCATTGCCTGTGGCAAGTCGACGGTGAGCGAACGGCTGGCTGCAGGAGGTGGGGTGTGGGATGGCCGGGGTGCTGGCGGGGTTGGTGGGAGGAGCCGGGTTTTGAGGCGCCTGAGGTGCTGGCCTACCAGTTACTCAATGATTTTGCACTACAAAACCAGGGTGAGGGTTGCTCATGACTCATAAGTAGTTCCTGGAATTGTGGAGCCAACATGGGGCTTGCGCCAGGCTGTAGGGCTTTCACATCTGAAAGACATGATGGTTCTCTAACCACGTAGCGGGTCCAGTCGCGTGTAGAATCTGGGGTTGCCAATCAATCTGCTTGGGCACAAACCAGATCTGTGGAGACGTGAGCTGTTCCGCAGACACGTCTTTCACGAAATCCTGACAGCATCTGAAAGCAAGGTCCGAGCGTACCTGGTTGGTTTCAAAAGGAAAGTGCTGGAGGAAAAAAGCACCCCTGACCATCCCAGAGACTTTGTACTCATCCGGGCTTGAAGTTCCCTGACTTGCTGTCAGGCTGGCCCGTGGTGGATGCTGACAAGATTGCCCATGAGCTGCTTTCTGATCGCGCAGGCTGGGGTCTGGTGTCTTGTGGGCAGCCTTGCGCCAGGCACTTTCATGGACCGGGGCTTGCATTTGACTTGGATGTTCATGCGGGACCTGGAGGTTCCAGGGTCCAAGCCCCCCAAGCTCCAAGGTTCCCGGGTCTATGGAGGATCAGAGATCTCTTTTTCTTTGAGCCAAGATCGGATGAAGTCCACATTGGTCCACCATCGATCCGAAGGAATCCTCCAAACCACGAGTCCACCATTCGGCCACCCAAGTGGTGATGTTTTGAGGGGGTGCTTCGCTTCTACCGAACACATCGGCAAACACATATACCGAACAGATCCGCACAGCCACTTTGGTTGGTTGACTCATCCCCACGTCATTCTCACAAGCATGACTGCCATGACCCATCGAACAGTCCCGGAGGTTCCCAACCGTTTCCGAAAAACCCAGTCCGCTTTGGATGGCTGTGTGGCTGTGTGGTGCTTTTGGATGACTTCGCAGACACCTCTCTCTCTCTATAGATATTATCGATGATATATTGATATTAAACATAAACCATATAGAGATTAATATTTATAACCCTAGCCTTCAAAGACCATGAACAGAATGGTTGACCGGATGGTGTAGTAGTGTAAAAATCCTTAGTAAAACAATGGTTCTTTGGCAAAGACCATTAAAACACAGGTTGCTCGAATCCTATATTTGCATATATATATATATATACACATATGCTAGCGATGGCGAACCCCCCGAAGTGTCCTCTTCGTTGCCTTGGCCGAGTGCACCAGCGGATTCTCCGCCTGATCAATACTCGCGGTTTGCTCCCTCGGCCGGTTTGCAACCCGCCGGCCTTGCGTGGACAGGCCGCGTGCACCGGCGCGTGGTGGCGGAGTTTGGCCAAGAGGTCCTGACGGATGGCGCCATCGACCGTGAAAAGCTGGGAGACTTGAAGTGAAGAGCGGGTGAGCCACCGACGCGCACGGTCCACGGATGGCGCGCGATGAGAAGGCGCCGTGAAAGGCGACTCTGTGCGGCTCTTTGGATGGTGAAGGAGTCCTTGTGATGCGTGTGGTAACACTAGGGGTTCCTTACGGTAGGTGTTAAGGACGGGAGGTTCTCGTCGGCGCGTTTGGCTAATTCGCTGCTATTTACAGCGCATTCACCTCGAGATCTTCGAAGTGTATTTCCACCACTGCGCTGGCTCGCTCTCGTTGTGGTTCCGTGCAGATTTTCTGACTTGGTGATCACTTTTCGTGGCATGCGCAAGGGAAACCCCGTGGTTTGGTGGTCTAAAGTCGACTTTTCGTGACAGGCGCCGGAGATCGGAGTGTTTTATGTCGATGTGCAGATCTCGTGGCAGGTGCGTGACTTTGGGGGGTGGTCTTCCCTGCTCTCACTTCGTCACAGGTGGAGTGAATCGTGACTTTTGGACACGTTGTTTGTTTTCAAAAGTCGGAGGACGTCTCAAGCGAAAGCTGCGTATTTGGCTCTTGCTGCGAATCACCTTGGCAGGGCTGCGCAATGTGAATCTTGATGTGCAGATTTCATGGCAGGCGCAGTACTTTGTGGACCTTGAGATGCAGATTCCGTGGCAGGAGCAACACTTTGTGGACCTTGACGTGTGGATTTCGTGGCGCAGTACTTTGTGGACCTTGAAGTGCAGATTTTGTGGCAGGGCAGCACTTTGTGAACCTTGAAGTGCAGAGTTCGTGGGCTTTGTGAACCTTGAAGTGCAGATTTCTCAACAGGCACAACACTTTGTGGACCTTGACATGTGGATTTCGAGGCAGGCGTAACACTTTGCGGACCTTGAGGTGCAGATTTTGTGGCAGGCGCTGTACTGGAGTGCAGATTTCGTGGTGGGCCTTGAAGTGCAGATGTCGTGGGAGGCACAGCTTTGTACCTCTAGACTCTAGACCTTTCGAACTCGGGGCCTAGACCCTCTTCTAAGCTTACAGCTGGCTTTTGAACCTCCACCATCACCACCTTTATCACCACCTTCATCACCACCTTCATTATTACCTTCATCACCACCTTCATCACCACCATCAGTCGCCATCATCACCACCATCTCCACCACCATCATCATCATCGTCCACCACCAGCAACACCTTCACCAAGACCTCCACCCACCACTGCCACCACCGTGTTTTTTACGTTCCATGTGGGTCTCTTGCGGGGCATAGATGCACAGTGGTCGTCCGTCGCTGACAAACAACTCAAACAGGTCACCCATCGAACAAAAAAATGCGATGGAGCAACGACACCAGCGGAAGTGCAATCCTTCGATTTTAGACAATTTCAAGTGGTGAACATCCAGATTTCAAACCTGTCAGTTGTAGGCTGGAAACAGCTGGGGCTGACTGGGAGTTCTCGCAGATGGAGATTTTCTCAAAACACATTGAACCACTTCTCATTGTTTTGGCATGATCGACAGAATCTCGAGTTTCAACTTTTAAGATGTTTTGATCGAATTTTACCTGTAACATGTCGTATATTTTAGATTTATCCCGCTCACTTATTCTCAATGACAGGGGAACCTTACACAGGTTTTCCTCCGCACACAGGAACGCAGTACAATTTGATGTTTCTTTGCACTAACCGTTTGCACTATCTTAGTGCCATGTGCACACTCATCATGAATCGTTTTTTCATACCTCATCATGCATGGCCTCATCCTGCGTCCTTCCGATCGCACGCACGGTGCGAGGAAAGATCGTCTTTGGTGATCCTCGAAAGCGAAGGAAGCTGGACCAGGTGCCTGGTCCGCAAGGCTTGCAAAGCAATGGAAAAAAACACCGTGAAAAACAGGTTAACTAGAAGCGATGGCCTCCAACCTACTAGCGGTGGGCGATGGCCTATTGTTTCATTTTTGGACCCAACAGAAGTGTGAAGAAGGGAGGACTCAGAGGTGAAGAAATCATGCTTCTTTGCCCAGCAGCTTTGCGTGGGAAAACATGCATCGGAGTTCGAGTGTTCAACCCGAAAGCTGATCAACTCCGATTTCTTTCCCCCCAAACCAGGGTGAATGAACTGGCTTCTGCTTGTCACACACCACCTGCGGATTTTCGTGGTTCTTGTTCTCCCCTTGTGGGGTGTGGAGTTGACCTCGTTTTGGTGTGAAATCCTCAAAGCAAGGGTTGTTCCGGATTGGTATGAGCATCAAGGGTGATTGGACTCTTAGTGCCGCACAAAAAAAACCTGCACCGCCACCGCCCCGTGGCCGGGTTCCGGCGGGTTCGGGATCGAAGGCGACGCACATGGCCATTCTGTGGGCCATTCTGCAGAAGACCCTGGCTTTCATGTTGCAAGGCGGTGGGTGTGGGGGGCAAGGTGCTGGAAGGGCTGGGAGACTGAGATGAAGACTGGGAGACTGAGATGGAGGGAAGTGATCAGGGAGATCTTGGGGGGTTTTGGTTGGATTTTCTTCGGAGGTATGACATCCAGACATCCACATTCAACTCACAGATGCCTACAGGCAAAAACCACCTCAAGGGGGGGGAACAGTTCCAAAGAACTAAAAACTAAGGGACTGGACACCCATGCCGACTTGCTTGGGTCTTTCCGCCGACCCAAAGACCAGACTTCTCCGAAGCCCCGGAGGGTCGAAGCGTCCGAGGTCATGGGACGATCGTGTTGGACGTGCCACTCTTGCTGAAGTTCCCGTTGCTCCGACGTCTCTGCCTGTCGGCGGTCTTGGTGGTCGTGCTGCTCCTTGGACATCGTTAAGGACTGTTCGGGTCGATTCGGGCGGTTCGAATTTGGAAGTGGGTGTTTGGCATTGGTTTGAGGGTGAGGTGGGGAGCAAAGCTCTACGCTCCAAGCACCGGTGCTCGCTCCAAGCACCGTCCGGAATTGCTTCGCATCTTTGGGATGCGAAACCGTGCGGTTAACCAGAGCCATAGCCTTCAAGCTCCCTGAAGTGCCGTTTCGCGCCGTTTCCCATTTTCCAGGTCGAGTCTTTTGAACCTCCACCTGGATCTTCCAACTGTGCAACATTTCGGCCTTCTCATCCCAAAAACCAACCAAGTTCAGCATAATGGGGCGACTCCATGGTCTCAGATCAAGTCGACTGTGTTGGGTCCGCTTTCCTCACTTGTGTTGGGCGGCTGTTGGGAGCGCAAGACGTTGGAAGACGCTTCGTCCATGGCGAACATGGGCGAACATGGGGTGTGTGGAATCAAGCTATCAAGAGTCTGCGTGGTTGTGCGACTCCAGGCCATCCGAAGATGGGAGTCGGACACCTCGTGGAACTGGTTACAAGTCACATGAAGCCAAGCGAACAAGCGAGAAAGGCAAGCATGTAGATAGACATCGTGACATGACATACAGCTCTTAGAAGGACTTCAATCAGTGGGGGTCGCATACGTAGACTCTTCAAACCAAAAATCCTAGTTGTTGTCCAACTGCATCAACTGGAGGTGGTGAAGCCGCTCTGACCCGCTCAGGGGTGTGATTCTGACATATTTGCCTAACAACATGCTTGTGTCACGCGCGCATTCCCCATGAAGAAGAGCGTTGGGACTGGTCCCAACATGTCCCAGCACAATCCCTGCCAGCACCACCCTCTTTGGGGTGGTTTCTAGACCCCACTGATTGAACTGTGTGGTGCTGGTGCCTTGCTCTCCTTGTTTCTTTTAGGACCGGTCCCAGCTGCTCTCCTTGCTTTCCGTTCAGCGCACCGAGGTCGCCCGAGGTGCAGCTGGCCAGGCTCATGTCGCGCAACGGGCTCACCCAAGAAGAGGCCGAGCGACGAGACTGTGCCGGCTCGGACTGGGGCCGCCGGGCCGCCGGGCTCGGACTGGGCCGTGGAAGGTGGTGAGTGGTGTGGTGAGCTCCATTGGTTCCACTCAAGAGAGCGAAGCTGTTGGGGGTTTTGGGGTTTTGCCCCATAGCTGCGAGGCCCTAGGCTGTTGTTTTTCTTCTTTGAACTTCGGGAGTGAGGAACTGGTTGATGTTGGAGCTGCGCCATAGTCAGGACGAAGAATGTTCCGGGTCGAAGAATGTTCCGGGTCTTGCGACCATGGATCTGTTTTCTAGAATCCACTCCCCAAACCCACCAATCGCGAACACGTCTCTGAAAGAAAAGCTGACACTTCAGACTTCGGATCTCCCTCAACAAAGTCCATTCGAATCGCCGCGAACACGTCGCGAATCGCCGTGTGCATCGAAACAAAAACACGACCGAGCGTCCGCGGTGGCATCCATCGCCGGTGGACTCACGGTCGCTCGCGGTCTGGGTCTCCATGCTCCGGGTCGCAACCGGTGGGGGGAAGGATCTCCGGGACCAAACGCGCCAGGCGAGTTGTGCAGGTCTCGGTTCGGAAGCGATGTTTCAAACGGTGGGGGGAGGGTCTGATGTGCCCGGAGGTGATTTTTTCATGAGTGCGAACATGATAACAGCTCTGGTTTTTGGTGTTCCAGGCGTATATTCTGATGTGCCCAGGAATGGGTCGGAAAATCATGGACCTGCTATAGGAAAAGGTTGGCGACTTTGGGTTTGTTCGAGCTCGAGCTGATATTTTCTTTGGTTCTGGTTTGTTTTTTTCCTCTGGCTCTCGTTTGGTTTTTGAAAGAACACGAATCCACATGGTGACCTGACGCTGGGGCATATTTTAGCCAGAAAACACCAGATCAGTCTTCTGAGGCTTCTGGTAGAATGAGCAGAATTGGGAGGACGTTTGGCCACTTCAATCCTCAAAGCCGTCATTTGGAGGCGGAGAAGAAGATCGCTTCGCAGCTGTCGGTGGCGGAGCAGCGGAAGTTGGCCGATATGGTCATTGAGAACAATGGCGACCTGGTGATGGAGTCATGAAAAGGAACATCCCAGGCAGCCACTACCCTAGCCTTCAAAGACCAAAGACAAAAAGGTTGACCTGGTTGTCGTGTGTTTTTTTTTTTTTTTAAATAACCCGTGTGCACAAGGGTTGTTCGGTCAGAACCATTCAATCAATAGTGGCCCAGGAATTCTACCCAGGATGATCACTGTCTTCACCCTGATCATCCAGGTTTTCCTTTGGTTTTGGAAGTGTTTGGGTTTCCCCTGGGTCCCTCCGTGCTTGGTCCATGTTTGTTGGAGTGGCCCCCGAGCTGCATTCCACTATAAGAGAGGTAGTGTGTTCCTTCTTGAAGAACGTCCACCCCCGTTTTGCAACATTCCATAGCTGGCTCCATCGGTTTTTCATTCCACACGTCCGACCGACTGGACTGGACAACAACGCTCACTGCGCTCACCCGGATTGCAGGTAGTACCTGGACCGAATGTGAAGCTCCACACCGTGGCCCGATGTTTTTGGGATCGAAAAAGAGACGACTTCTCTGAGAGAACGAGGGAAGTAAGGGGGGCCAAGAACTGAAGAGAAGTATCTCTCCAGGTCGGGGGATTTGGGTTCGCCTCGGGCACCTCGGGCACCTGAAATAGGCTCGTAAAGTGGAACCGCCCCTTTTTCCACGTGGCCCGGGCATCTTCCGACCTTTGAAGGCACCTTGGAGGAGCTGGATGCTTCGGTGCGTGCCTTTCAGCGCGCGGCGCCCAGCGGCTGGCCACTGAGCTGGACCTGCGGCAGCCTGGCGACGGCGGGCGGCTTGGGTGCGGCGGCGGGAGTGCAGGCCGGGGGCGAAGACAGGTGAAAACGAGACAAGGACTTTGGGGTGGCCGCAGATTCAAGTTGGTTGTTGGTCAGTTGGTTGGTTGGTTGGTTGGTTGGCGGATTCAAGTTGGGTTTGGGTGGTTTGCCAATGACTTGGGTGGATTGTTTTGGAGACAATCTTCACTGAGGGTCACTGGGACTACAATTTGAGCCGTACTCCGTTTGTCATCTTTTTTGGGGGTCACTTGAAAGGACCAGGGAATGATCATTATGAGTGAACCCTAAGAATCCTTGGGCTGTCCATGGCAGGGGTCGGACCCGACACCTTCGCAGGGGTTTGGACCCTCAAAACCCTAAGTTTTTGAGGGCCCGGATTCTGAGGGAAAGGAACATGATTTATTTCATTTGTCACCTGTCTCATGGTACTTGCTTGCTTGTTTCAGAGTCCTCCGCACCCCAGGCTGGCCTCTCCTCCACAACGGGTTGCCTTTTGGGCTTGTTGGGAGCTGCTGCTGCAGCCTTGTGCCGGTGAAAAGGGAGCGGAGGAAGAGGAAACCGAAGCAAGAGGGGTAGAGGAAGGAATTCACGCGCATGAAGGGGGGCCAATATAGAATTTACTATAGCTATAGAGAATGAATGGACATGAGTCACCCACACATAGGCTAATAGCCACAAAGTTAGAGATCTATTGATCTATGGATTTCTATGGCTGGTGATGATCGAAAAGGCCACCAGCTGCAAAAAACAGCAGTGATTGAGCTGGCAATAGCTCAAAAATCAGACTTACGGAACACAGACTTTGGTTCTGCCCGAGATGTTTCTCCTTTCTGAAACTTGGACCGACCCAGAGATCCTCACATCCAGCCATCGTCTGGACATCGCCATTTGTGGCTCCACTCCTCCAGTCGACCGCCCCAGCCAACGCCTTGGTTTCGGTCGAGCGAGCGAGTCGGCACCGGCAGAGCCACCCAGGGTGTGTGCCTGGTGGAGATGGCTCTAAAGGACGGTGCTGAGGTGCCCACGGGCCATGTGACGGCCATGTGAGTGCTGTGTGGCGAGGGGGTGAGATACAACAGCTGATAGGCTGATGGGGCCGTCTTTTTTGTTCGGATGAGGCAGCCATGGAAGGATCAGTTTGGAGCCGGCGTGGTTAGAATTGGGCCTTTGGAAGCGTGAGAAGTCCTTGGAAACTCATACTCGAGCCAGCTCCCTGAAGCAGGATGTGTTTTTTTTTCCTTTTTGTGTTCATTCTCGAGCTTATGGAGCTCAATTGAAAGGCTACTATTGGCAAGATCTCCACTGTACAAATCAAAACACATTAATCTTAGTTGATTACCATTGATTCTAATTGGGATCATTGGGAAAACACACGAATGGTACATACAATTGGAGATAAATGGAGAACGTATTGAAACCACATGCACACATCATCCACATCTCAGAACATTCAGTGCCACCTTTTGCTGCTCACTTCCTGTGATATGCCTCTGGGGCAGGGATAGCCTTGATGAGTGGCCTTAGGCCATCAATCACCTCTTCAGCTATTACCCCAGGTTCCAGGCTCATTCGGTCACACCACCTGCGACTTTCCTGCCTGCTTCACCAGTGACCCGAAGGTGACCCGTTGGTGACCCGCACGCTTCGCGCTTCGTAGGCTGCCTACCAGAAGCTGCGCCGCTTTGAGTTGAAGGGCACGCAAGTGTCGTGACGCGGCGGCACGTTTCGGGGTGGCGAACGCGACGATCGGGGCCAGAGGCCAATATGTGTGCCCAGGTGGGGCGGTTGGGTGCCTCCTGGTAACTCGAAGCAGTGAGGTCTCTCAGAAAGAGGTCAACGTCGACCGAACACTGACGGCTGAAGCCAAAAAGCAACCCAAAAGCTCTGATTTTGGAAGCAGTGCTTTTGAATGCCTTTGGTATCTTTTTGTTCTACACCTTTGGGTCCCAAGTTCCACTCTTCGCTTGGGAGCAGCATCTGGTCCCGCCGAGTTCACGGCTTCACTCCCCACAAACCCTGGACGAATCACCCACGAAACGCTCGAGACTCGTGGTACGTCAGTTCGACCGAAACGCTGCACGACACGTGGTGCGTTTCGACCCACGTTCGCACCGTTCGTTCTTCGCGGGAGTTCGCACGACGGGTCGCTTCGACGCCAAAGAAAGAAGGAACACCTCGCAAGGTCGACCAGGAGGTCGACCAGGCCTTATGAGGTCGACCAAATGAGCATGACAATGCATGACACATATATATATATATTATATATATATATTATATATATATAGCTGTTTGAGGCGATCCAACCCCCAAAGCAACCTCCTTCGCCTTTTGCGGTCTTCTTCAGCCTCTCCCTGCCGGCGCTTCACGTGACCGTCAGTGGCCAGGGTGGATTGGAGCACCATGGCCAAGACAGAAATGGGTCCGGCCACCTGTGACGTTTCGAGCGGAACCCGTTGAAAGGGAACGGCTGGGGCACCGCTGGGAAGACGCCAAGACGCCAAGTCGCTGCTGTCTTCCGTGGTCATGCGCAGAACACCAGACGGAAGATGGAATGCACCCCGCTGACCGACGATCCCTGATGGACCCTGTGAAACACCACTGGTTGTGATATTTTGGAGGAAAACACTCTTCCACGGAGCCGTTCGTTCTTGTCTGGGTCCATGGTCAGTGTTCGAGTCCGGGTCTCCGAACCCAAGACGACGACGTGATCAGATGGACCTATGAAGCAGAAGTGAACCAGGACCATGGTTCCTCGAAGAAGACACATGTGCTTGCGTTTATTTATCTGAAGAGGAGGGGCCCATGGTGCGGACGGTGGACGACACCTCAGATAGGATGTTGAATGGGTCCGGGTGTGGTGTCAGTCAGAATTCTTGTCACCGTCGTCAGGATCTGTAATCCAACCACTCCGATTGGATTCATTAGATATACTTCGACAGCTTAGCTAACCCTCAGTTTGCTGGCTTGTTCTCTCCAGAAGTTGGTGGCGATTCCCATGGGTGTGTGAAACTTTAGCTTCTCTCTAGACTATTCTTTATCGGGACTTGCTGTTCACTCAACAGCAAGCATCGTCTTCGTTTCTCGCGCAGTGTGCAAACCTCGCAGTGCAAACCTCGCTCTGGCAACACCTGAATGCTGTACTTAGATGTACTTAGCCCAAATGCTCGTCTTTGTGGAGATGCACAAAAAACCCGTGCACGGAAAACCCCGCAGTTTTCAGAAGACGCACGATGGGTATGTCTGTCAGAACAAAATCAATTCCAGACAATGGCAGGTGAACCTCCTCCTGTTTTCTCTGTATTTTTGCCCAGCCCCAAGAACCGCAAACCTTCCTGTTTGGCTTCCTGGCCCGCCGTTGATTGAGAGCCTGAATCCCGAAGCATCATTATTTGACGAAGGATTCTACACGACAAAACCAGCTTCGTTTCTATTTTTTGTAATTGGTCTTCCCGGAAGGCAGTCCGGGAGGGAGCAGTTGTCTTCCCGGAAGCTCTTTGCCGTTATCATGCCGGGTAACCCGCGGGTTTCTGAGGGTAGGTTGGTCTAGTGGAAGGTGGAACAAACATCCATCATCGGTTCATCATGACCCGGGTACACTCCCTGAACAAATCATAGAAGTGGAGTAAGTTCACCAGCTGTCTGGTATTAACGTGGTCATCCTTTCGGGCCATGCCATCCACATAACCACGATGATTCAGGGAGTTCAAGACTTAAGTTAAGATTAAGACTGGCCATATCAAAACCATAACAAAACTGTAAAAAAACTCAACCCCTAAAACTGGCCTGTTACATGTTTAGCCAGTCAGAAAGTTAAGACCTCCCAGAGTCTTGGGTCCCCTCTTTTGGTCCGCAGTCACGATGAGAGACAGCGGACCGGCGGAGTGCCGTCCCGGTCTCGGAGGCATGTGCAAGAAGCGGCAAGAGCCAGAGAAGCCAGAGGATGTCCCACCCAGGACATGGTTGGGCACCGGAAACCACAGGTGCTTGCTGGATGGTTTAGAGGATGGGGATTTGGTGCACGTTGGAGGTCCAGAGAACCATCCCAATCTCTCTGGGACATCTTACTGCAAGAGGTTCTTTCTTCCAGCGTGACTAGATTCATTTCCACCAACTCAGCCTTCACATGCGGTTCTCGGCAATATGCCAAAGGCCATTTTTGGCAAAGCCATACCATTAATCACCATTTGGGAATCGAGCCCACAGTCTTGAAAGGGGTTGGTATAGTTCTATTTGCCATCAGTGGTTCTTTTTCTCCAGGAGCTTCAAAGAGCATGCTACAGAAGAGCAGCTTGTCCTTTGAGCGTCCATGAAGCCTGTGGGCTCACGAAGCGAACGAGGTCTGTTGTCGAACGGGCTTTTCACATTCACAAGGTCTTGGTCGAAACGAGGAACTGCATCGAAAGCGATGGGATGAAGTCCTATAAGTCATGTAGAGATGGACTATGACAGGCATTGACTCTTGACTCTTTTGTTTGATTGTTCATTTTGTGTGGGTTTTTATATGGGGCTGATGTTCCGGAAATGTCCCACACCCGGCATTCGAGTTTTTTTTCGGCCGGGCTGTGCCTTGAACGGGCTGTGCCCCTTCCGTCTGTGCAAACAGACGGGTTATACAACCGAAGCAGCAGATGTGAGATGACACTTTTTTTCAGAGCTCAATTCTGTTCTCAATGAAACAGTTAGTTTTTCAGATCTGTCTTGTGAACGTATTCTGTTCAATTCTGTTAGTTTTTCAGATACGGTCACAAGAAACTAACAAGGCAGAAAGTGGACAACTCGACTAACTAACTAGGATATTTTTGTTGCCTCACATAGAAAGCCTTGCAAGGCAACATCAGTTTGACTGTTTCCCGAGACTCCCCAAGTAGCTGTTTGCAAGGGAGTTGATCGAACCTGTGAGCTCTACAAGTTGGGGTGCACCACAGTTTGGTCCCTTTTTTTTCGGTGTTTTCATCTCCCTGGTTTTGGTGCAACTTCTATAGAAAGGTGGACCCTAGTAGATGATGTGGCTCTGGGACATGGCGCCCCGCCACCTTTTTCACCGCGGATCAAATGCACAGATTCCTCTATGTTCAGGACGTGTTTGGCCAAGCCCTAAGAAGGTGCCAATCTCGAATGGCCACCGGGCCCAGGTCCTTGGGCTTCCGCCTGCACCAGGTGGGAGACCCAGTGGCACACGTGGGGCGTTTGGGGCGTTTGGGGCGCGGGGTTGGTGGCGGAGCGTTTGCTTCCTGTTTATACTTCACCAACGGCGTGCTTGCGACACCAATTCGGTGGGCGAGAGTGGAGAATAATCTGGGAACTTCGCTGGACATCGAGTGGTTTACGTTTTGTATGATCAACTCCCTTTTGACCTACAAGTTTTTACCTACTTGTTGTACGATCAACTTGCTTGTTGTATGATCTCAACAACTTCCCTTTACTTGTTGAGGTCATGTTCTGACCTTAAGGGTTATGGCAACCACCCAAGCGCTCTGAAGCTCTCCACCCCGGGCTGGTTCCGATCACCTCGAGGGTATCGGCCCAGGTGGTCAGCATCTTGAACCTCAAGGGCGCAGCTCAGGTGCGGAGCGCAGTCCAATCCGAGACCATCCGAATGACCCATCCACGGGTGGCTCTCTCCTCTCTTCCAGTTGGATGGAAATGGGCTGCTCTCTATCCAAGTGTAGTGCTTGGTTTTGGGGCCATCTGGCCATGTAGGTCGACCGCTCTCCCCCCATGCGGTCGGGACGCGATCTCGGGGGTGAAAAACCCTCGCTGTAAACCATCATGGAAGTGGAAAACCCACCGGTTTATAGAGGAAACAACCGCCGTCCCCCAAATGTCCACCGGTTTCAAACCTTGCTCCCGTGTGTCATCAGCGAATGCGGCTACGTTCCCTTCGTCACTCAGCTACGTTCCGTTCGTAGCGTCCGATTCGGACCGCGCTGCGGTGACTAGGGCGAGATGCCCTTTGACGGTGACGGTGATTCCGTTCGGTAAGACTGCGACCCCTGGAAGTCAAGTCAACCATTTAGTTCAATGGTTGATTTGGTTTTGTACCCTTAGTAAGGTGGTTCGGGATTCAGGCTACAAAAAACAATGGTTCGACTTCGAGGGCTACCTTTTTCGATGTTTAACACACCCCAAATGTCCACCTGCTTCCCGGTTTGCCTTTCAACCCGGCCCTTCGCCAGTTCAATGGCTGCACGGCGACGGTGGTCGGCTTCCGCCCGGAGCGTGTGGAGGTTGAAGTGGAGGCGTCTCATGCGGCGAGGACCAGTGGAGTTTCCGGTGGTTTTGGTGGAGGGGAGACCCCCCAAAAACCCGAAGGCGTGGGCTTTGTTCGTTCGTGGATGTTGGACTCTGGCAGCTTTTTTTGGGCGGTTGAGGCTATCAAGACTGGAAGACGAACTCAACGAATAAGGAGCCTCCGCTCTCCTTCACCACCACCACCACCACCACCACCACCACCACCACCACCACCACCACCACCACCACCACCACCACCACCACCACCACCTGCAAGGACCCAAAACAAAATCGACAACAGCCACCCTCCGAATGGGTTGCTGCGTCGTCTAGCCACTCGGGCCGTTGTTCGTCCCGTTCCCGTGGTTCGTCCCGTCCGGCCATCCGTCGTCCGTCGTCCGTAGGTCGGTGGTGCCAAGAAGACCTTGGCGCTGAAGCCTGAAAACTTGCTGGATGCTACAAGCCAGACAGGCCAGTTGCTGGGACGGTTGCTGGGACGGGTGGTTGCTGGGGGGACGAGTGAAGGTGTCTTAAGTGTTTGTTTTTTTCCTTTTCACCTGTTTCAAGCAAGGTAAAGATGTTCCACCCTACAGGCCCTGTGAGAAGTACACTCCCTGAAGTTTCTTCATGGTTACGTGGCATGGCCCCGAGTTCAGAAGATCATGAGCTTTCAGACCAAACAGGTGGCCACTTCCAACATGACTTGGACCTGGCGTGTCTACTTGGGACCTTGGACGTCTCGCTCAGCTCCACCTCTCGCCGTCCACGAAGCCGAACGAGATCCGAGCGACGGAACAGGTCGACTCCTTGGCCGAAGCCGACGGGTTTGGTCGAACTGGAGCCGACTCCGACTATCGACTCCCAGTCCTTCGTGCCGTGACGTCCTGGACCGTTTGGGTCACGTCGGGGATCTGGTCCGCCGTGACGGCACCGACGCACCGTTTGGGGGCGCAGGAAGTGCCGAGAAGGCGGAGGAGTGCACGACCCGGGCCATCGACGACCGTGCTGGGAAGTCGGGTCGGGACCCGGGTCGTCTGGACCGGTCGTGGTCCGATGAAGCGGGGCTGCCGGAGTTTCCTGCCGTAAAGACCGATTTGGGGATCTCCATCCCCTACACATCCAACGACGCAGTTTAACTTGAATGTAGGAAATACGACGGAGTTTTACGGCATCACATTTTATTCGACGCTCAGAAACTTCGAGGAGACAGTTTCGTTAAACGTTTCGTTAAAACATGTTACAGTTATATATATATATGTCTTTAAATAAGTCCTGGCAGCACATTTTTCAACCAAAAAACAAGTTCAATAGCGCCTTTTTACCTGCGCCATGCCTTGTAAACATCCACACGTGCCAATCTCTTCTTGGCAATTGCAAGCTTCACGCTAGCAACTTTCACTGCACAGTCACGCTAGAGTCACGTTCGAGTCCAAGTTTTTTGTATAAAAAACTGGCCTCTTGAAAGTTTTTGTTGAAAAAAACTTCGAGTAAGGGGGGAATCACGCTACAGTCACGCTACAGTCACGGTAGAGTCACGCTACAGTCACGGTAGAGTCACGCTACAGTCACGGTAAAGTCACGCTACAGTCACTGATAAACAACATTACCACCGAAACGCACACGTGCTGCCAGGAATTTGTTGCAATTTCATTATATATGTATATACAACACCAACAAGTTAAGTACGATAAAAAACTTAGGAAAAGACGATAAAAACTTTCAGGTGACAACAAGTTAAGTACGATAAACACTTAGGAACAGTCGATAAAAACTTGCAGGTGACAAAAGTTTTTGACAGTCGCATTTTCTTGAAACTTTCGAGGAAAATGCGACGCAGTAAAACGGAGACATTGATTTGTAGGGATCGTTTCCAAGTGGAGGATTTTTTTGGAGCGATCACTTGGAATGTTCACCAACAAACAGGCGCTTGACCAACAAAAAGTCGTTTAAACCGATTGCTTTTGTTACTCTTTCCACGGTTAATCTTCTGACCTTGAAGAAGGATTCATATTCTATGAATGTATTATATATATACACACACATTTTCATACATTGTAATATATATATATATTATATATCATTCTGGTTGCCCACAGGACAGGTGAGGCGACCCAATAGACCAGATCTGCACCACTAGAACACGCCTGCAGCCACTCCAGTGAGTGCACACGAACCGACAACGAAGCAGTGCGAGCAATCTTCTGAGCTTCTAGATACTGCAACGCAGGCTCCATCAAAGCTCCAAAAAGGCCTTGTGCGCCAACTGGTCCTGCAGAGCCTTGAAGACGCTGCAACAAAATTCAAGCCCAGTAGCATTATCAGTAAAGGGAAATAGGACCGTTGCGTGATCCTCCTCATCGAGGCAAAGTGAGCAAGCCAGTTCCGAGTCGGGCAAGGAACACTCTGGGCCGAGCTCACACCGTAAATCGTGAGGAATAAAGCGTGAGGAAGCTGCAACCACTTACCCTCCGGCGACGCAGCCTGCACCAATGCCGGCACACAAGAAACCACAGGGTCAACAGACTTTGCACCCTTGAGCCAAAATGGCTACGGAAGGTCCAGATCATGCATTACTTGGTGCTGGATCATATTCGTGCATATGCCCGCTTTGACCGCTTGTGTGCATTGTCAACTGCCGGGGGTGTTTGGTCGTGTTCTTTTTCAGTTCTTCGTGTTTTGGACTTTCTCCCTCCTACCTTTCTTCATCTTTCTTCATGATCCTCCCCACAAACTTCGGTGCCCAAACTTCGTTCTTGACCACGGCTCCAGACCACCACAGGTCTCCGGAACACCCTGGCTCCCTCGCCTCGCCTCGCTCCGCCAGGAGCCGCCCGAGCCCCCACCGACCGAGTCGCGGCGGCGGCGGAAGTGGGAAGAGCCGCTCAGCGAAAGGGCGAGAGGTCTTGAAGGGAGACCAAGGTCGCATTGTTGGGGCGTGGAAGTCACGGGTGCGGATGGGTGCATCTTTTTTCCCCAAACAGTGTGGGCACACTGAGGGGTTCTTACGGTAGGAGAAAGGAAGCTGATGCTTAGATCGCTGAAGCGCGCGGCCGTGAACGGCTAATTCGTTGCTATTTACAGTACATTCATGCCTCTCGACATCGTCCATGTGACTTCGACTGCGCAGGCTCGCAGAATCTGAGTGTCTGCGGCGGGTGCTTCTGGCGACTGCGCTCTCGTTGTGGTGCCGTGCACATTTTCGCACACGGTGGTCACTTTTCGTGGCAGGCGAGGCTCAGATTTCGTGACAGGTGCAGTGAATCGTGACTTTTAGACATGTGGCTCGTTTGCAGATTTCGTGGCAGGCACAGCACTCTGTGACCCTCAATGTGCAGATTTCGTGGCAGGTGCAGCACTTTGTGAACCTCGAAGTGCAGATTTCGTGACAGGTACAGCACTTTGTGAACCTCGAAGTGCAGATTTCGTGGCAGGCGCAGCACTTGGTGAACCTCGAAGTGCAGATTTTGTGGCAGGCGCAGCACTTTGTGAACCTCAAAGTGCAGATTTCGTGGCAGGTGCAGCACTTGGCGAACAGGTACAGCACTTTGTGAACCTCGAGGTGCAGATTTCGTGGCAGGTGCAGCACTTGGCGAACCTCGAAGTGCAGATTTCGGTGCAGGCACAGCACTTTGTGAACCTCGAAGTGCAGATTTCGTGGCAGGGACAGCGCATGGTGAACCTCGAAGTGCAGATTTGTGGCAGGCCCAGCGCTTGGTGAACTCCGAAGTGCAGATTTCGTGGCAGGTGCAGTACTTGTGAACCTCGAAGTGCAGATTTCGTGGCAGGCACAGCGCATGGTGAACCTCAAAGTGCAGATTTCGTGGCTCAGATGCTCACTCTCTCACTCTCCCACTCTCACTCTCCCACTTTCACTCACACTCACACTCCCTCACACTCCCACTCTCACTCTCGCTCACACTCGCACTCACACTCACTTTCCCACTCGCACTCACACTCACTCACTCTCACTTACACACACTCCTCACACTCACACCCACTCACTCCCACTCGCAGACTCTCACTCGCTCTCACTCACACTCGCTCACACTCACACGCACACTCTCACTCACACTCACTCACTCTCACTCACACTCTTTCTCACTCACACTCGCACTCACCCACACTCACGACCACCCACCTTCACTCTCATTCACTCACACTCGCACTCACACTCTCTCTCCTCACTCACACTCACACTCCCTCTCTAGACTTTCTGCTTACAGGCCTTGCACTGTTTGGGGTCTCTTGCCGGGATTTTTTTTAATCCCCCAAATAGTGTGTCCGCGCTAGGGGTTCTTACAGCAACTGTGAAGGATGGGTGTCTGATCGGGGGTGCTCGCGGCCAGGTGCGGCTAATTCGTTGCTATTCACAGTACATTCATTCACCTCGAGATCTTCGAAGTGCATTTCGACTGCGCAGGCTCGCAGATCTGGCGGGCCGGCGTGGGTGCTCTGGTGGGACAGCGCTCTTGGTGTGGCGCCTTGCACATTCTTGGGCTTGGTGATCACTTTTCGTGACAGGTGCAGGAGATCCGAATCAATGGTTTTATGTCGATGCACAGATTTCGTGGCAGCCGCAGTACTTTCGACATTGTGGTGGCTTGTTTTCGTGGCAGGTGCAGCGAGTCGTAACTTTTTGACATGTGGCTCGTTTTCAGTATAATCGGAGGAATTCTCGAGGCAAAGCTGCGCTTTGGCATCTTGATGTTGTCTTTGGAAGTGCTCTTGGTGCGAATTACCTTGGCAGGGATGTGTGATGTGAATCTTGATGTGCAGATTTCGTGGCAGGCGCAGTGCGTTGTGGACCTTGAGGTGCGTCTCTAAAAGAGGTATATAACGAGCATGAACTCAGGGAACGAGCCTGTGTCGACACTGCAAAGGTCCGATGAAAGAAACCTTTTGTCAGCGTGGGAACTGCTGGATTCTTCTTACATTAGAGACGCTTGCGAGCCAAGCGTTTCCAAGGCCGCCTGTGGACTGGGAAAACATGTGAGACTCATGATCTCAGTTGATCTCAGAGACTTCCTGCATCTTGGGTGGGGTCAACAAGATTTTGCCACATGGATCATTTGATAGATTCCCATCAAACCCGGGGCCCACTCGTTTTCCATTTTTCGCTCATCCCCAGGAACAGTGGCGGCTTTGTCGTGACGCATGAAGGCGTATACATTTTCCCGTCCGATCCGCGGGGGCCTTTGGAGTGAACTTGGAAAAGCGAGACCCGAACTGGAAACGGAAGCGGATCCGCTTCCGGCCCACGGACGTGGAAGTCATCTCCAGGAAAACCAAGCTTTCTGCAGGGGGATTCCGGACTGGGTCGGTATCTGACATTGTCAGCATCTCGCAGTGATGCAAGAGAGCTTGTTCATTGAAAGGTCGATCCGAAATCCTTCCCTCTAATGACTGCAAGCGAACCTACGCGGTGGGGAACTGGCCGGACAAGACCCTGATACTGAATGTCTCATTGACAAACGCTGAAGTTGGAATGGCGTTGCTTCCTTGCCACGCCCCAAGCCACTTCCACCTAAAGTTAACTTGGTTGACAGGGAGATTTGAGGCAATTCTTTCTGTGAAAGGGCCGGTATATAAGGAGCGTTCGGGCGGATAGGGTCTTGGTTGTGAGGCGGAAATTGGACTTGGATCTCTGCATCACAACGTTCTCTTCATCTAAACCCTAAACCCTAAAACCTTTAAAAGATCATGTAAATCTCCAGGCAGAGTTGGCCCTAACTCAAGGACCCAATCGAGCCCACCCTTGCCTTCAGCAGAAACCTCAGCGCTTGCAACGTCCACCGACGTCCACCGAACGGTTCAGCCGCTGCGCAGCCCGAAAGCCGGAGCCGGAGAAGGAGGAGAAGCTGCCGATGTCCATGGCAGAGCTGGAGCAGCTCTCCGTTGGGGTCGCCAAGGGAGTAGTAGTGATGGTGGGTGGTGGTAGCAGCAGCAGTAGCCGTAGTAGCAGGTCTAGGGTAGCAGTAGCAGTAGCAGTAGCAGTAGCAGTAGCAGTAGCAGTAGCAGTAGCAGTAGTAGTAGTAGTAGTAGTAGTAGTAGTAGTAGTCGTAGTGGTAGTGGTAGTGGTAGTGGCAGTGGTAGTGGTAGTGATAGTGGTAGTGGCAGTTAGGAGTAGGAGTAGGAGTCGTGGTGGTAGTGGGCATTAAAGGAGTAGCAGTCGGAGTAGGAGTAGGAGTTGTGGTGGTAGTGGTAGTCGTAGTATTAGTGGCAGTATAGGAGTAGGAGTAGGAGTAGGAGTCGTGGTGGTATAGTGGCAGTCGTAGCAAGTAGCAGTAGCAGTAGCAGTAGTACTAGTAGGAGAAGAATAAGAAGAAGAGAAGAAGAAGAAGGAGAAGAAGAAAAAGAAGAAGAAGAAGAAGCAGAAAAAGAAGAAGAAGAAGAAGAAGAAGAAGAAGAAGAAGAAGAAGACGAGGAAGAAGAAGAAGAAGAAGAAGAAGTGGCAGTAGCAGTAGCAGTAGCAGCAGCAACAGCAGCAGGAGGAGGAGTAGTAGGAGTAAGAGTAGGAGTAGGAGTAGGAGTAGGAGTAGGAGTAGGATTAGGAGTAGTAGTAGTAGTAGTAGACGTAGACGTTCTCCTTTTCCAGTGCCCGAGCAATTTGGACCGAAGAGGTCTGCCATGTCTTTTCACCACAATCCGGCAAGAATTTAGTCTTTACCGTAGCTAACTAGAGATGTACACAAACCCCAGGAAAGTCAGAACCTTGAAATTTCCGGGCCGAGTTCCCATCAAATTCGATGCGGGTGATCAAACTTTGCTTCTTGCGCAGATGAAAGAACTGAAGCAGGTCCTCAAGGCAAATTTCGCGCTTCCGGAAGGGGCGGTGGTTAGACATGGGGGCTGACATGATCTTTCTTGGGCAAACTTCAGTGAAAGGTCGCGCAGATGTTGGAGTCAGGGTGGTTCGCAGGCTCTGTCATTCGTTGGTGTCATGCAGACTGAGATTCCGCATATTGCAGATCACCAGCAGCTGTTTCGAAGTCATGCGATCGGTTTAAACAGTTGTGGGTGGTTGGTGGTTTGAATTAGAGGTTTTATCAAGGGTCACGCGGTCACATCAAGTTGTCATAAGTCGTCTAACTTCCCAGGTTCAAGTGCTACGTACTTCTTGTGAGTCAGAGAGTGCTTGCACCCACATGAGGCAAATCACCGCCCGAAACAGCATCCCTGTGGGATCCTTGCAAGTGGCCGATGGATCGTCCGATCACGTCATGCGTTAAAGGAGACCAGTTTTATATACGAGATATATATGGTAAAAGAGTGTCTTAGATTTGACCCCTCGAAAAGAAGGTCGTTGAGTCCTTTGATTTCCGCACACCTCATATTACATGATCCCTCTACCATCTACGGGAGTCTCCAGTATGACCCCTCGACTTCGAAGACAGGACCTCGAACTCATGTTCCGCACAAACCCGTCGTCGCACCGATGATCGTCTCAGCACACCACCCGTTTTTCCGCACTTCGCACGTGTTCCGCGCCCCGGTGGCGCCTTTTCCGCGCCAGGAACATGGAGTCGACACCACTGGCTGTCGGGGTCTTGGCCTTCGGATTCGCAAGGATCGTTCGACTGGACTCGAGGCGAAGAAAAATGCCAAGACCCCGTGGTGTGGCCAGATTCTGGGCTCATGTGACGGTTGGACTCTTGGCCCTTGGCCCCAACAAAACGAAACTCTTGGCCTCTTGGGTCATGGTTCAGGGCCATTTTTGAGCATTACTCCAAAAAGCACCAAATTTGAAGGTCATTCTCTGCGCCTCTCTGATGGATGTAAATATGTAAACTCTTTCAGGCGCCAGCGGCGCTTGGCCGTTGCGGCCTTTCAGTTCTCCGCAGTTCTGCGGTCTTTTCAAGCGCTCCGATCTGCGTTGACTTGTACCCGTCGACGTGGGACAGGTTCATCCATCGCACCGCCAAATGGAGTCAGGACGGGTACCGGAAACACGACGTGCAGGAAGGAGGCCGCGTCGAAGTGGACATCTAAGGATACACCTGTAGCTTCCAACTATGCACACTTAATGCCTTTTGGATCTTTTGGCAGGTTTATAGGTTTTTTTCCTAGATGAAAAGGCGGACCTTGAGCACCATTGGAAGATCCAGGTGTTCCTTCGTTCGGTCACGTTCGCCAGCTCCTTCCCAGCCCTTCCCCCCCCCGAAAACCAACCAACCACCAATCGGGAAAGGCCCAGCACCATCTGCCACCAGCGGCAGCACCTCCATCCGCAGCCCACCCCTCCGAGGCCTTGAGAAGCCGGAGTTCTTGCAGAAGGCCATCGGGATCCGACCAGACGGGGTCAGGGTCAGTCGGAGCCCCGCCCAGGGTCGGCTCTTGGGGAGCTTGGAGGCGTTTGGTGTGTAGAACACGGGCCCTTCAGATCACCCAAAACTCCTCCTCCTCCTCCTCCTCCTCCTCATCATCATCATCATCATCATCATCATCATCGTTACCTTGTGCCATCTCCTACTGTCCTTTTCGAGCCTTTCTGTGGTCCGCCATTGTTCTCTCCTCTCAGTGGCTTCTCTGGCGGAGCTGGTTCCTAAGGAACCGCAAGAGCACCGGGCGACCCCCTTTTCTCCACGCAGCCCCTGGTCCGCCGCATGAACAAAGTTCGGTTCAGGAGAAGCGTGGATCGTTTTTATGCGGATCTTCGTGTGCAGTACTGAAGTTTGCGGGTTTTGAGGGCATGGAAGTACAACAATTTGGAGCCATGAGCTGTCTTCTATCACTGCGCAATGGGTGGGGGACTGGGGGACTCAGAATAAGAGGCACAAGATTCAGCAAATTTTCAGTCGCAAGACTTGGGATGGACTATTCATCCACTCCATGCATTTGAGATGATTTTGATTTGATGTTCGTTGTTGGGAAAACAACCCTTCAATCATCCCTGTTTTTGGTCCGCAGCCAAAAAGAAAAAGACCTTGGGGCTTGCTTCGCCCCTTTTTCTCTCCCGCAGCGACCAACCAAACCCCTATTTTTTCTCGGCGACCGGATTCCCCCATCAATGAAAAGGGGGACATCATACACAGCCATATGGCTAAGCCCATACCATGGCCTTTTTGAGATCTATGTTTCCCAAAAAATGTTTCAACCATCCATGGCTTTTTCAGATCTATCGATGTTTCTTCTGAAACCATCCTTGACCAGGCCACCCTGTCGCTGCGTCGAAACGACCAGGCCAAGGAGCGAGCGCGGACCGCCTGAGAGCCGCCACGGGTCGCCCGCACCACGGGGCGCCCGGACCCCCAAAGGGGGTGCGGTTTGTTTTGGTAGTGTAGAACAGGTGGGGGGGAGTGTGCACCTGATGTTAGGAGACGAAGGTGAAGTATTTTGAAGGGGCCCCAACACATGACCTCTGCCTTGATAGGCCGTTTGACCCTTTTTGGATCTTACAGGACCCATATATTGGGTGGTTGGTTTTAAACAGAGAGGTTACTTAAGGTGAACTAGTCAAGAAGTCTCAGCAGGAAGCAGTCCACATCTTTGTTCGCACAGGAAGGATGGATGGAGGGATGACGGAAGCGATGAAGCGACCGATTTTTGAGGGTGGCCACGGGTTTCGTTCTTTTTGGCGATCAACGAAGATGTGGTCGATGGTCCAAGGTGTATGGCAATTTGCCCTCTGCCTACCTCCAAGGATGCTTGCTTGATAACCAGTAGATGTCATTCCCAGATACATGTGTGAAATTTCGATTCCGGGGGAAGTCAGTCCACACCTGACCTTGGTCAGGTTTCGTTCCTGAGTGGAACTATCAAGCCTAAAGAGGTGGTCAACTCACTCCACGTAACCACCACGTAACGAGTGATCGTGAAGCACGGCACGAATCCGTTTGCGAATCCGTTCGGCTCCAGCAGTGGTGAAGCCGAACGCTCTCCATGTTTTGAATGGACATCACCCTCCACACATCAACGCTTCAGTTCACTGAATCGCTTCAGTTCGACCGTTTTCACGGTTTGCACGACGACTTCGTGCCGTTCTCGCCACCTTCGCGCCTCGGGTGGCGAGTAGTTCACATCTCCCGAGCCTACAAGAGGGATCTGGTCTTTTGTTCTTGCTTTGGGAAGAGGTTTTACATCTCTGTGATGGCACCTGGTAGTCGGGGTAGTCGGTTCCGCTTTCTTGGTCCAGCTTGGTTCGTGCCTTCTCAAACTCAGGATTCAGGTCGAACTCACACTTTCCAGCTTCATCAGTTCAGGTTGGGGGCAAGTCACTCAACCTTCTTGACTCTGAGGCGAGACCGAGCAGAGCTGCAGAGCGCCTCGCAGAAATGGCTCTGCTGGTGTTCGCGGGTGGGCTGCGCAGTTTTTTTGTTTTTTTTTCTCCTGCGCTTCCCTGGTTTTGCTTGAGAACGCCAAAAACTCACAATGTGAGGACCCTCTCAGTAGATTTGACCCCTCGAACACCATTCGCAAGTCATAATTTGATGCATTTTCTCCATGGCACGCGCTTTCGAACATGAATCAAGGCCCAATGCAGATGTGCAAAAAAAACACCGGGGCCTTTTTTTCGCCGTGGACACCCAACACATATCAAGGCTTATTAAGGCTTACTGTATATCTTATATTAACTCACAGGTGTTTTGAATCGAGGTCTTTTTCAGCTCAGGTTCACATCAATTTCAATCCAGGAAATCCTGGATTTTTCCATTAAGCTTAAACCATCTTAAACCTATTGATCGAGCGGTTTCCTATTGGTCGATTGAAATCCGACGTCTGCCATGAGCGCGTCTCATGTGACGCCCAAGCGCGTACGTCCTGCTTGCGGGGTTCCAGGGCTCTCGAACATAGGTCTCACAGTCAAGAAGCTTGTCACACATACATCCAAGCGTGAACAGCACCCTGGTTGTCGACTTCCTGGTTGTCGACTTGCTGCGGCATGCTTCGATTCCCTGAAATTCCTTGGTTCCTGGGTGAATGGGCATGGGGAATATATATATATATATAAATATACATTACATATACTCTATGTTGTTTTGGGTCCGGTTCCTAGGCAGCTCAATTCCACCACCTCCCACACGAACCAACCTCCTTTTGGCTTTAGAAGAGGGGCCGCGTTGGCCAGAACCCGACCGACGCATGGCTGACCCCCGACCGACGCTTCCCGGAACGTCACAGGACCGGTCGGTCGCCGATGCTCCCAGACACGACGTGTCAAGTCTGGGACTGCCAGGGACTGCCCCAGAAAGACTGGGTATAGGAACAAGAACCTTCGCACGGTGGAGGCCATCGCGCTTTTAGCTTGGAGGCCACATTCGCTACGAACGTAACAAGGTTCGCATGTTCGCTCGTAGCGATGGAGTGTTTGGGAATATATATGTTCCCCCCAACTTTCGACCGACACCTAGATATTGATGTGTTTGTTTTTCTAGTAGGTCGTTTTGGTTGGAAGTAGGGGGCCTCCCATGGTGATTTCTCAGTCCAACTGCTAAATCCATTCAACCAGAATTCAGTCAATGTCCAGCAAAGCTATGAGGAACTGTCAAGAGTCGCGTCGAGGTATTTTTTCGATTTGTGCTTTCAACTTTCACCGTTGCCTTTGGTAGCTCCTTGGTAGCTCGGTTGCTCTGATATCACTAGCATTTGGCTCCAGCCATTCAAACAGTTCCCCCACTGCTGTTTGAGCAGCCGGGGTGGCCGACGAAAAGAGATGCTTATGGTGACTATACACCGGGGCTCCAAAGAAACTGCGGAACATGTAAGGGTAACCAAACCAGAAGTGCAATCCTAAAGATGGTCCTGAACAAGGTTGTTACCAGATCTGCCAAAAACATCCAAAAAGCGAGCTGAAAAGCTCACCGAGCCTAGCAGCCTAGCAGCTAGGTCGCATTTTCTTCCATCCTACGGAAATGGCGGTCGCATCATGATGATGTTCCGCTATAAGAATAGGCATGCCCAAGAAGAAAGACCTGAAACACCTTAGATGCCGTGCCCGTGGCGAAACCTGAAACAAAGTAGAAGTCTTCTCTGCGAGTCCGTCCCGTCTGATTACAACCAAATACTTGGATGTGGACTGGACATAAACAACACATGCACATGCACACAGTTTACGCCAGTCTACGGACAATTAGATGCCCAGCTTCTTCCCTTTCCAAAAGAATCTTCCGTCTTCAGACGAGAAGACCTTGCTGCCTGTGGGCTGTCTTAGCCAAAATGGTTCCCAGACCTTGGTGGTGGATGAAGCTCGTCATTTCCATTTTCTACGTCTTTGTCCTTCTCTACAAGGCCGGCACGGGAAACTGCGTTTGAAAGCGCAAACGCCCCATCTCCTGGGGTGTGTTGTCCTGGATTTCCTGCAGTGCTGTGCCCCCAGGTGATGAAGCTCTTATGGTTCCCGGACGTGGCTCGTTCCTCCTTTTCCAGTGTTTTCAAGAACGAGGCGACTGGGCTGCGAGCCGCCCGCGCGATCCGCGATCCTGCGCCCTTTCCGTTGTGGAACAGTCGGTGGTGCCGCAGTGAGATCGGGATCGAAGGTCGAGGATCTGCACGACCGGGCGAAGCGCTTCGAATGGGCGATTCGGTTGTTTGGACCTGATAACGATCCCCGAGGTCTATATATATATATACCCAGGGAGTCAAAGACTATAAAAGGAATGGTCTTTAGGTGACACAAAGAGGAATGTCCACAAACTTCAGTCAGTGAAAATATAGTCTTTGGACTTCTAGGGTCGACCTCCCTGCGGATGTTGCACAACAGTTGTAGACTGACAGGGATTGTATGGAACCATCCCAGGGGACTCCTCCTTCAAGTCACTCTAACCCTGCATCCAACCTCATGATCAGTCATTTTGTGGCACAACAGATATTCTCACTGATCATCTCTAGGTCACCCTACTAGCTCGCCACTTCTGGTTTCTCTGAGGATCTCAACAGGGATCAGTGTTTAGGTGAACCCAGTTTGTGAACATGTCTTTCCATCCGGACAATCCAACACTTTTTGTGGGGCCGCCCAGGCGCGGTCTGGATCAGAAGCGCACGTGCGCACTTTTGCGCAGTTCCGAGTGATCCCAAAGTTTGCACCCCCACACCTCTGATCCTCATCCTCATCCTCATCCTCATCCTCATCCTCTCTCTCTCTCTCTTAGGTTGGAGGCCATTAGGTTGGAGGCCATCGCAAGGAGGTTGGAGGCCACTACAATTAGGTTGGCCTCTCTTCTCTCTCTCTCTCTATCTCTCTCTCACCCACAACTCTCTTTGGCATCCTCGCCGAGCTGATCTACCACCACCGGTGGGCTGATCCAAGGACAGAGCGAGGAAGATAAGTGTTTCCTCCGTCATCCCAAGCGTGCCATCGTCGAGCATGGAGAACTTAGGGGTACCCGAGGCGGGGTACCCCGAAGGGGGTGGAACAGGTGGGGAAGTGGACGAAAATCTCTTCCTTGGGAAGGAGAATGGGCCAGTTTTTGAAGGAATTTGTTAGATTATATAGATCAAGCCTGACGTTTAGTCGTCTTGGTAGGAGAAGCTAGTTTGTGAAGGTGTGTATGTGACCGTGAGAGTTGATAAGAGTTGCTAAGAGTTCAGTTCATGCTTTGGGGGATCTCAACTGGCTGGGTGACGGCAAGATTGATGTATAGCTGGTAGTTGCTCGAAGGGAGCAAGCCCTTCATTGCGGGATTACTGTATGGATTTCATTTGGGGGAAGGTTTCGCCCTTGTCTATTTCAACATGGAAAGTGGACGGCTGCAATGGCTCCTTAGAAGACTTCCTTCCTGTCGAAAGAGTGGGCAAACTGGCTTAAAACGATGATCAAACTTGAAGGGCGCCTTTGTGATGGGAGATGTCCCCAGTACCTATTTAGAGGAATTGCCACGAGCAGTTAAGCTTTTCCCAGAATGAAGAGCTCAGACAACATTGAGCAGTAAAGTTTTATCCGGAAAAAACACATCGCTCATTTCGCTTTGAATGAATGGAGTCAGCCGTTCCAACGAGTCCACCTGGCAAACCATCAGACGAGACCTGAGACCGGCTAGCACAGGGTTTGGCTGGGTAGTAACAAGTGCATCGCTACTAGTGCATTACTACTAGTAGCAAATAGCTACTAGTGGCTTCTTGCTACTAGTAGTAATGCACTTGCTAACTGTTACATTGTTTTCCAAGGTGGGGGACTGCCTTTCCAGTGACTTGTTACACTCCGATTGGAAGCGTCCTGTCTTGGTGTAAGACCATGAGTCTCATGCCCCACCCCCGTCGGAAAATGATTTGGGCGGGTGCAGCTGACGAAGTAAAGCATCCCCAATTGGAGGAATCACGTTCCAACAACACCTTTGATGCTTAGGTGATGCATTTCCATAAACACAAGAGTCTCATCTTCTTACCAGGGAGACTCCCACAGGCAACGAAACCCTGGAGAGAAGAACCTGGCCCAGTCTACCCAGTTTGCCGGGTGCTTCTCCACCCTCGGTCTCAGATATCCCCTGGCCCTGGCGCCCTGGGTAGACTGGCCCCAGACAAGTGGCTGGGACTCGGAACGCTCCAAGGGATGTCTGCGGGATGCGACACACCCAGATCTGACTGTACCAGACGGTGGAAATCGATCGATCGATGGGTCGACGACCCGTTCGACTCCCAGGTTCTCCGGGGGTTCTTAACACACCGAGTCCCGACGGTCTCGACGTGCGCGAGCGAGCGCACAGATAGCGTGCGCGCAAGCCGTGCTCGATAGGAGTTGGACCGCTTTCGATCCACCATGGCCTACACCTCCCTGACGTTCATCGTGGCGCCCTTCTGTGCGCTGACCACGGTCTTGTCACTCTTCCAGGACGGGGCACGTCGTCGTCCGAAAAACCCACACGGTTGGACCGTGTGTGGGAAGACGTGGAGGGTTGGAGCAAAAGAGAAGCCAAGAACATTCGCGGTTGACCTACTTTGTGAGAGCAAATCTGGGGTTTAGGCCTAACCATGGACAGCATCACGGGGGTTCTTCCATGGGTTGACCAGGTTGGCATATGTTGGCGAAGGAAGACTCGTTGGCCCACGACCTTCGTTTTCCACGCCGACGCCGTGGTACACGAGGTGCGAAGAAGCACGGTTCCCAGCGGTGCGAAAAGCGCGAAGAAGGGCGGTTCCCAGCATAGCACTGGACAGCAGCCGGGGGGTGAGGTGAGTTGAAACACCCGGCCAAACTGGGGCCATTTGAGTCACGAAACGGCCATTCCTTTTCGATTGGTGCAGATTCTGTGTCACAGTGAGGGCCAAAAGACTGGTGAGCCGGTTTTGTTTCGAATTGTCCCACTGAACTCCTTGGGACCCCTCTCCGTCGTCTCTTCGCCTTGTTGAACACCTGCCGTCCAAACCGGATGCCGTGCCGGAGCACCACACGTCCGCCCCCCCCCCTCGATGGCCAGGCACCCACCACGTCGCCCCCCGCCACGTCGCCCGTGCGTTCGCCGTGGGGCCGTGGCACCGAGCGTTCGACCCGGTTCGGCTCGATCGACCCGGTTCGGGCCACGTGGGCCTTTCTCTTCCAAACCGACCCGTGTTGTCTCGGTCTTGGTCTCGGTCCGACCGGTGTCCGGTGTGAAAACGGAAACTCCGAACCGCGGGGGGATGGAGGTCGACCTCGGGGTTCGGTTCGGGTCAGTTCCGTGGTGTGGTCGGGCCACCACGCGGAGGACCTGGAGGGGATGGAGGCCAGTTTGACCTCCGGCGGGAGCAATGCCATCCCCTTGTTAGTGATCTTGGTGCTCTGGTTCCGACAAGATCGTGCCTTGGTCGGAAGCCTATGCTAGCCAGCGACCACTCCAGTGCTTGTATGCAGTTCTTCTCCCATTAAACAGGGAGCCCCGACAGCTGGGGATACTAGGGAGGGAGCTGTTTCGTTGGCGGGATCGTTTTGGTCGGAAGCAGGGAGCATTCCTTCTTAAACCCGTTGGAGAAGGAACGCTGGCACCGTTTTACTCCGCTGGGTGCCGAAAGAGAGTCATATGAAGCCACTCGAGTTTTGGGACACTCCTCCGATACCGACCTTCGGGTCGGGTGTCCGCCTGGTTGGTCAGTTGCGAGACATCCACCTGCCATCGATGAAGTCCAACCCCTTTGAAGCCCTCTTTCGATTAGAAATCCGGATCCGGAAGGAACCCCGTTTGCCATGTCGGAGATGCTGATGGCTTGCCCAACTGCTGCCCAGATGGTTCTGGATTCCACACCCACTGACCCGAACTAAGAGCAGCTGGAATGGATCGCTTGGCCTCGTCACTAAACAAGATCAAAAGATCTGTTCTTGCAGGTTCTAGCCCAAAAGGTTGCATTTGGTGCTGAAGTCGGTGTTTGATAGATCTACCACAAACGAATTAGCCGCTAGCCCGTAACTGTTCGAAACCATCTGTATCTCAGGCCTCCACCTGCACTCTCTTCCTCACCATGTATCGCTTCCGCACCAAAAGAAACAGAACACTCATCCTTCGAGCTTCCGAGCCAAGCCTCTGAAGAGGCCTTCCCTTTCAGTGGCGTTTGCGCATCTGGCTCTTGCTGGCCTCTTGGTTCTTAGCGGTGCTTTTCATTGATCTGGTTCAAAGGGATTGGCACCTCGATCAGCCCCTCGGACAGACGCTGGCAGTCGGTTGGGGGTGTGGTGCATGTGATGTTTTGTGGAGTTCCAGAGCCCATCGCATGCTTTTTTTGTTCCAACTGCCGCAAGGCTGCAGGAGAAATCAGTGAGAATCCGAGATCAGCTGCTGAACTATGACTATGTATGTCAAAAGTATTGGTTGACCAGTCGATGTTTTTTGACCTCTTCCCAGACTCTTTTGGATCCATACAGTGTTTGACAAACAGTTCTGATTGGTCTTCATCTGGCCAGGTTCAAAGATTGCCTGAAGGGGGGAACCTCCCACTGAAACCATCAAGGTGGGCAGAAAAAGAGCGGTTTGGGAGACTCCCAAAGTCATCAACTTTCTGACTTTTCGGATTTGCGCGTAGGTCACGAGAACAGTGCAGCGCCTGGCATGAAGCTGCCACATGAACCACCAGCCAAGCCCCATGCGAGGTAAAGCTGGGTCAACCCCCTCGAGCAAAAGCACAGCAACCAATCAATGAGCCGTGCGCCTGCACAAGCAGGAAAAGACCAGTATTGGTGCGTGAGGATATTTCTGCAGCACACAGGTCATTCTGTATCCACATCCCACTCTCACTGCCACACCTGGAAGGAGACGCTTCCACAAATTTACTATATATATTTGTTTGCACTTCCACATCTCAAAGCCTTTTCTCGCTGCCGTTCCACTCCAGAGTGCCTTTTTTCAAGCAACCATAAGCGACCCAAGAATCACCTCTAAGCTGTTGGCCGCGTCGTCGTCGTAGCGGCCCAGGCATCAAGTCTGTCGATCATTGGCTCTCGTTGGTACCCTCAAAGCTTTTGAATACTATAGGGTAGACACTCCATGTATGCCATATATGCCTACATTGACCTCCCAAACCACCCCAATGTAGGCATCTGTGGCATACATGGAGTGTCTGGGTAGGGTAGACCTCCCCAAATGGGAAGACCTTTCAGTCGAACTTCTGGAAGAAGGAACCATTGGAAGAAGGTGTTTATATTGTGTGTATTCAAATACACACCCCAATAGGGGTCCCGAAGACGCTGACACTTGAAATCTGTGGTCTGCGCTGGTTTCAGGCATGCCGGATCCGAGCCAATGCCACTACATCGTTCACTATCTCCAGCCATGTCATGTAAACAAAACCATCCAGATGTCAGCAGGCCTACCTCGGTGCCTTCCTGTCAAGTCCTTGTGAACGCTGGAAGAAAGGCCAGCTTCACATCTGCCGTTTGGTCTTGGACCCTCCGAAACCAGAAAAAGCTTTCAGCTGAGGACGCGGTCCTTTTTGGACGCCTGTCCCCCCGAGTGCTCGGGTGTGGCATTCCGCTTGAGTTCCTGCGGTTGGAGCGGTTCGTGCTCCACAAACACCCTTGTCTTTGTCCAGACTTTGGCGTTTGCCTGCTCGGATTGGAGTCCCGAGTCTGGAAGTCGTGCCCCAAGTCATGCCGCGGCATCCCACCACCACCACCACCACCACCACCACCACCACCACCACCACCACCACCACCACCACCACCACCTAACAGGACACCATGTGAGTCCTTCGGTTTCGAACAGAGGGCAGCTGATGCGACCGGACGGTCCGACGCGCGTCAGGCAAGGCTTGACGCCCCACGCACGCAAGCTCCGCCTGCGGGGTGTCGTCGGTCCAGATGATCGGGGCTGTGTCGGTCGATGATTCAAACGATAGAAACGGTGTCGAAATAGATAGAAACGGTGTCCAATGCATGTTGAAAAGGGTTTTACTTTTCTATCTCTTTGGGGGTCTATATCCTCCACGGATCCACCGGATCCACCGGTACCTCTCTTTGGGCGTCCGAACGGACCCGACAAGACCTGCGCCTACCGTCCTTGAACCGTTTGTGTCCTCACCGTAGCGACCTGGTGGCAGTGGATCCATAGGGTCACAGATGGACTCTTGATTGATCAAAGAACCTCCAGACATCCCCAGACTGTGTTGTCGGTGGGTTTGGGGGTGTGACCACAATCAAAAGCCTACATTACATGATGAAGAACCACAGGTTTTGGTCAAGATGCATCACCGCTTTTTCCTGTGGATGATGGAAAGCTGGACCCACCCCATCGCGCGCGTGTCATACTGCTCACGTCAGCCGCTCGTTCTCTCACGAGGAACGTCTGGTTGAACCACATGGTGTTCGTGATGCTGATCTCCGCTTCTTTGCAACTGCCGAAACTTCTCATTTGGTGTAGTGCATCGGTGCATACGGCAGGCTTTCTGACCATCACCATCTTAGTGACCGAGGACGGGCTTTCAGGGGGCAGGTGCTGCAGGGTTGCCCGGAGACACGGTCCGAGTTGTAAAGGCCGTCAGGAGCTGAGGAGGCGGCTTCGTTCGAGATGGGGGATGGACTTTGTAACGGACACGAAAAACGAGGGTCAATGGTGTTTTTTTTGGAATCCGAGTGTATAGGCATATACATGGCATATAAGCATAATATGATGGAGTGCCATGCATATACCAACGCCTCCCCAAGGCCGGCCTCCCAACGCTCAACGTCTTACTTAGCCCTGCAAGGAGCGTCCTCGTCCAACACGCTTCGTTCCCCCCGAAACCGGTCCTCCGACGGTCCTCCGTGGGAACCGTCTGGGCCAAGTGACCGGGGACGACCCCCTATCTGAAGCGTTTGGCGTCTGGACCAAAGCAGGCGGAACGGAAGGGAAAAGCCTTCTCTGAAAAGCTTGTTCATCCCAATGTCGCTTACTGGCTTAGAAGCACCAATCCTTCAAATCCTTACAAGCAAATACTGTAGAATACAATATATACGATGTTTTTTGGCGGCCTCTTCTGACTCTTTTGGTTCAGGAAAAGCTTCATAGCTTAGCTGGCCAATTGCCCATCCAACAGCACAGAAACCATGTCAGATGCTTTCTCAGGAGCAAGCGCCAAGTATGGGACTTCAGATCTTCCTCTTTGTGGTCCTGGCCATGACCACGGAGTACGCCAGTGTGCTGACCACGGCCAGCACGGATCGGGTCAAGGCGAAGCTCGACTACAAGGAGGCCAAGATCAAAGCAGAACGCTATGAGTATGAAGCCATAGACGCTTGGAGTGGCAGAGTGACACAGACGACTTGGAGCTGCCAGTAGGGTCTTCCAGCGCCAAAACATATCAAAGGACCTGAAATCTTCAGCCTCGGACAATTTGATACAATTTGAGGAACCAAGAGGACAGGTTTTCTGCAGACTTGGAAGAGCTAGGAATGGATGTGGGTTGAGGCTGAAGGCCCGCAAGACATGGGACATGAAGGTTGAACAGTATGAGCAAGTGCCCTCATTCTTTGGATGGGTGGCCAGGAGTCCTTGTCCGATCATAGGTTTGTAAGCTGACACTTAGAGAAACATATGAAGTAGCATCGATGCTTTTCCATGTGGACCTGCTAGCAGCACTATCACAACCACAAGCACTACCACGACCTTCAGCCAGGTGGCCGACGTGACGGTGCGCGAGGAGGCGGCCCGTGCCGAGATGTTGGAGGCCAAAGCGGAGGCCATTGCCTCGGTTCAAGAATCCTTGATGCTCGGCTCTGATCGACGGTGGGAACGGACGGTCTTTCAGACATGGGGAGAAGTGCGGAGAGGGAGGGATGGGATGCCGATGGCCATGTCGGATGCCATGTCGCACTGCGAAACTTTGCCACCTGCCAGTTCTAACATCTTGCTTGTTTCTACCCCCTGGTTTCCTCCCTGGTCGTCCCTTCCTGTCGTCCCTTCAAATCGCCGGCCAATTCGCCGTCCAGGATGTCCTTGCTGACCAGTGTCTGTGATGCGGTGGTGCAGCTGGATCACGAGATGAAACTGGTGGAAGCGAAGGCTTTGAGCATTTTGCTCTACCAAAGCACTTCACCCGATCTTACAGGCGCCTCCGGCCTACTTGGGGGGGGGCCGCTGCTATTGTGTGGGGGGGTGTGCGGTCCATTCTTTGGGGCTGTGGAGCGCCTCGATTTTTGGGATGAAGCGTCACACCTTTGAGGTTAGAGATTTCAAGACGGACTTGGATCCCAAGGCGCTCCAGGGCCTCATCCCACTTTGCAGCTCATCCTGCTTAGCATGCAAAAATGGTTGGGAACGGTGTTGTTGACTGCACAACCCATGTTTGCCACTTCTCTCACCAACAAGGAATTCGTCTTCTCTCATTTATATAAGCCACAACCAACACCTCCCAAGTGCAAGGTATCGCAGTCTTGTCATTTTTTCCATGTGGAGAATCATCCCCTATCGGCACAGGGCAGAAAGGATGTTTTACCGCCCAGACAGACACCTGAGCATCGAAAGCATCCAGCCTCGATGGTTCGTTCCTCCCATCGAATCCTTGCCGCTAAAAACGGGCAGTGGGCGATTTTCCATGTCTTCACAGCGTGGCTTCAGGACATGTCTTCACTGATCTTCTGTCCAAGCAGGACCGGGACCTTTTTGATGAGCTCCTGGCTCGAGTGTCACCCGATGAGGGGAAATCCTCCTTTGCTCGGATCACGCTGCGGGGCTCCTATGAGACTCGGGGCGAAGCCAACATCGTTTGCTTTCGTTCCTTTTTTTCTCTTGGAACTTATTCTTCAAAGTCCAAGATAAGCTTCAAAACAAGTTTGTTTTTTTTTCTTCGCCGAATTTGAGTCCATCTGTGACATTTTGCATAGATCAGAATGCCACACTGCCCAGTGAGCTTGGTTGAATCATGAAGTTTTCAAACATTTCTCCACATCCACCTCTTTTTTTTGCAACCCCGCTGGTGTGTTGGTTCTCATTTCGCCCGCCTTCTTCACCGAACGACGCCGCCGCAAACGCGCAGTTTGCGCACCAAGGACGTGAAGATTCCGGTGACGGCGTATGTCTCGAGGCTTTCCAGGCCCAATGGAGAGAACATGTACTTCCTCGGCCTCTCGGCGACTTGGACGAGAATGGAAGGCGTCGATTCGATTACCCACGTACCGACGTTAACTGGGCACTAGGCACGGGTGGCCTTTGCACTTGGAAGCGTTGGTCCCCAGTAGATCGAAAAGGCTTTTTCAAGGGACGTTGGTTTGGAACCGGGGAGTCACAGCATTTGATCTATTTCAATTCTCTTCAGCGACATAACCCTCCTTCGTCGCTGCATGTGGCCACCGGAAACTCAATGTAGGGACTAGTTCCTGGCTTAGCGGACATGGAGTTTCCAACATGGAAGGGTGGATGGGATAGCCCGAAAGGTACGGAACCCTGAGTTTCAAACAGGGTCGTGCCTTTAGCATTTTTGCTGCAATGAATGGCATTGAATGAAAAGCCCCCCCAACAACTCAGAAACTTGAATGTAAAACCGACCTGAAGTGGTTTTTGGCTACAAAGCAGTGGTCTTTGGTTTACAGCTTGGTCAACTCGGGTGGCCAACCTACTAGCGATGGCCTTCAACCTAAATAGCGATGTCCTCCAGGAAGACCAGCTGGAAGATTGGTCCTCACGTGGGCAAGGACCTGAACCAGACGCGCCCGACATCGCCTCCGCTTTTTGGCTGAAGTGACTTTGAACGCGCGCCCGACATCGCCTCGCGCACGCGGAGGTGTATCTCTTTCCATTGGGCTTTGCAGGAGGATGCGACGACGGTTTCCAAAACTCTTCAACTCCACGGAAACAAGATGGACCCTTAAAATCTCTTTCAAAAAGCCACTACGTAGTAGATGAGAACAGCCTTACAGGGTGGTAGATGAGAACAGCCTTACAGCCTTACGGGATCGTCGGGATGGGGGGTGTGAACCACCCGCGTCGGACCTTTCCTGATCGGTCGTGTCAGACCCTGATTGGACTTCTGGACATGATGTCATTCGTTCGTAGGACATGGTTTAATCCATGGTGGTTTTGTGGGTTTCGGCATTGCCTGTTTGTAAGAAAACACATTGGTACTCCAGGGGCCTATTGGACAAATCTCCGATCATTTCAGGGAGTGTAGGATACTCAACAAGTGTGTGAATATGTGTAATAATGTCTTTAAAACTGATGCACATGAGTTGCACGCTCCCTTAGCATAGCTGTTCCGCCTGCGTTGCTATGGCTGCTCCAAAGAAGGATGTCATCCATGGATGTCATCAGAGAAATATAGAACATGGCCCGGGTGTTTGAACACTTGTGGACTGGCCCCTGTTAGAAGGACCTTTGTTAACGTTGACCCTTCGTTGACCCTTCCAGGAGTCATTGCGAACTTGACCCCGTTCTGGCAAACTGGAGTCTGCTGGGACACGTCAAAGAATGTTGGAACACATGTCAGGAGGCACGCAATACCAGATGCCAGCACAACATGCCAGAACAGATGTCAGAAAACATGCCAGAACACATATTAGAACACATGTGAGAAGATGTGTCAGACGAATGTCAGAAGAAATGGCAGGCACAAGGTGACAGAAGTCACGTCAGAACACATGTTAGGCCAACTGTCGGAATATGTCGGAACATATGTCACAACAGATGTTGGAACAAATGGCAGGTTTGATTGCAGAACAAATGTCGGAACACATCAGAGCCGAAGTCGGACCATCTGTCACGACACGTTTCAGAACACATGCCAGGATTGATGCCGGAGCACACACCAGACATATAATTTCCCACATCCTATGTCAGAACCCATGTCAAAGGTAACCGCAGCACACATGTCAGAACACATCTCAAAAAGGCAGTCAGAACAGATTCCAGAACGGCCGTCCCAGCCTTTGGGCCAACAAACATACCATACCAGACTTGATGCCAAAATGCGCATGTCTGGCAGCGTTTGTCAGGAAGTCATAGTCCATCACGACATGTGCCCTGCCTTCCGAATCGCTGCCCAGGGTGGGGACCACTGGAGGAAAAAACCGTCGTCTTCTTGTTTTGTTTCATGTTGATTTCGGGTTCGCCGGAAAAAGCCGCGTGTACCTCGCCACTTTGATGTGGACACGTGTGCCCCAATGATAGATGACGCGGACTCCACGGGCAGAAAACGCCCAGCACCCATGCGATGTGGAAGGTGTGGTGCCCAGCACCATGCGATGAAAAACATGGGGGTTCTCACCCTTTGCACCTTCATGATCGACACATCCACCGTCCATCATCCACTTCCCGTGCCAACGTTTTTGAGTCGTTCTTGGCCGTTCTGAGACCTCCCTGAATGAGAACTTACCCTTCAGCAGCTTGCTGCGCGAGGACGGGGATTGAATCCGGGTCCAAGCTGGCGTTTCAAGAGGGGAAACCCCCCCCTAAAGAGGTCGGACCGATGCAGCGGTGAAACCGGGAGGACGGTTCTCAACACCCGCGGGACGGCGGGACGGCGGGTGGCGCAAGCAGCGAACACGCGCGAAGGACGGGTAGCGCGTGGCACCCTTCGTAGTGCTCTTGAGCGAAATCCTCAAGTCCCTTTTCCCCCTTCCCGTCTCCAGTGGTTCACTTCCTGCGAAACCAAGAACGCCGCACCTCTTCGCCAGCGCCCAAGACTCACGCCCAAAGCACCGCCCCAGCGAGGGGGTTGGGGTTGGGGTTGGCAGAGCGGCAGTGTCCTCCTCGACTCCGTTTCACCGGACCGGTCGAGCCGCGTCAAAACGGCGAGGAACAGGCCCAAGCCATGGTCTCCTTCTTATGGACCTGGCCACTGGCGCCGAAGAAGGAGCGATGCTGTGAACTCCATGCGGCCTTGAAAGAAGCCGCCGTGCCTTGGATGTGCGAGCTGGTTTTAAGGGGTTCCGGACAGGGAGAGGACATGATAGGATATGAATATAGGACACTCCAAGTTGTTGGAGGTGAAAACAATGGTTTCCTGCAGTTTCTGTAGATTTTCCCTTACAAGAATTCAGTGGGCTTGGGAAGTGCTTGATGATTGGGCCGAGCTTCGGCGTAGCCCTTTTCTTTCCATATTCCAGGCAAAGAACATCGATGAAAAGGGACAGGAACCCACATTTAGGCGGAAATCCTAGCTGTTGTGGTTCGGTCTGTGGTTCTTCTTGAAAAGAACTCCTGTCCCAATGATCCTTGTTTTTGGCGTCGAGTCTCCCACCCTGACATTCCCGGGAAAGGAGGGGCGGGTCAATGGATGACACGTCTTTATCTACCGAAGACTTTCAAGTTCACAGGAGTGGAAAGGATCAAAATCCGAGCTCAGTGTTGAAAACTGTGACCAACTCAACATGGTTTGTTGGACTCGTTATGAAGCTGTTGGACTTACACGAACCCAGCTCTGAACTCCCAAACTCTGGACTCAGCTTCTGAACCCCCCCGACTCGCACCCAAAAGAAAAGAGACCTTGGCATCACGGAACAGGTTCCAACATGGCAGTCATGGTGCAGTGGGGCAGCAACACCAGATTTCTGTGGCTGTGGCACTAAGAAATCTGTAGAGAACCAGCCCAGACACTCCACAATAAGCGGAATAGAGTCCTTGCCCTGAAAGTCAATAGTCCGAGTGTTTGGCAGTGTTTGGGTGAAGGCATAGCTCCGCTCCGGAGACGCTGTGTCGAATCACAGGGCCGGCCAGCGAGCCAGGGCCGCGTTCGGAAGTGCCAGTGAAAACGAAGGCTTGGTCGAGTTCCTCTGGATGGTCCCATATATATATATATACAGTATTTGGGGGTGTCCCATTACCTGTAACAGTCTGTAAACAATGATCACCATTTTAGAAAAAGGCCTGCAACTGAACCATCATCATCCACTGTTACAGGGATTAGGATATACAAAATATATCATATGATGTACTCCTAGAATCTGTTGGACCTTTGTTTCGGAGTACCAACCAAAATGCAGTCCTTTTGTATCAACACAGGGGTCAGGTTTGGGTTCCACTCTAAGAATCCAGACCGGTCCCAGGATTCTTCAGGTTCTATGTGTTTTCATTCTCTTAGGGCGATGCCAGGCATGTTCCCCACATCTTTTGGGGTGGGTGGGGATCCCCTGCAGCTGGACCCATCCAATGATCAAACGAACCCCCAATCGAAGCCGTAGGATAGATGGAGTGGATCCGGTGGATTGGAACCTCCAAAAAGACCGGGCACAACGCCGCGTTTTTCACAAAGACCTTGGAGATTTTGGTGAGATTTTGATGGTGAAAAACATGGTAGCGTGTATGGTAGCGTGTATATCTGATGACTTGCACTATACAACTCGTCTCAGGTTCTGCTTCTTTGGAGTAAGTGTACTCCAGCCCTGCAGAGAGTAGACAGCACACTCAATTACATAGTCAGCATATATATATATATATACATCACCTGTGCACACGTGGGTCGTACCAAAACAACCCACTCCTCACACCGAAAAACGACAACAACAACAACAACAACAACAACAACAGCACCACTTGACAGACATGCCGGAAAAAAAACAAAAACAGCTGGAGTCTTGGGACCCTGAGGATGTGATCAAGTTACTGGAAGAGATGAAGTGTCAAGAGCCGCGTCGTTCCTTTACCTGGCAATGCCCTGCCTGTGCCTTGGGCGATGGCGAACGAACGAGAAGACGAACGGGTGGTCTGGGTCGGCCCAACGACCTCGGTGTCTCGGTGGGTAGCGAGCTAGGTCTCGGTCCTTTCTTTGGGTCTTTCGGTGGGCTGAAACCCACCAAAAGGGAGATTTTCACGATGCAAACACGATGAGGACGGGGGACTGCCATAGATATGATGCCTACATGCATCATGACAAGACTCTTTGGGAGTCGGCTCTGCCGACATGGGAGGTGGCACGAGGGGGTGGTGCGTCAAACAGCACGAGGTGCGAAGGAAAGCCGAAGAAGCGGAACCGGCGCCCGGTATACGTGGTATATGTGTATTCAATGTCTCGGCACTGCTGCTGCTGTCTTGCGCTACTCAAGACTGTCCGCATGTATTCAATGATCTATTTTTTTTCGACCGCTGGATGGTGCAGTTTTGGAAGCAAATGGCTGGCTCTGTGTACATGTGAGAAGGGGCAGAGTGGTTTGAAAGGCGCTTTTTCTTAACCGAGTTTATATCGTCGCTTTCCTGAGGCAAACTATTGGGCATGGACTGTGATCAGCGGCTTTACAACCACTCGAAGGGGGCCTGTGACTTGGACGATCTGGACGACGAAGTAGATAGGCCATGGCTATGGCATGCGATAGCTATATCCAGCACGGATTTCAGGTGGCTAAGTTGGAAGGAACAATACAAAAGACACATATAATCATATATATATATATACCCTGGGAGTCCAAGACCATTTCTAAAAGGGTCTTGAGGTGATCCGAGTTCAGGAACTTCCTTTACTTGGGTGGTGCCTAAAAAAGTCGAACTGGACTTCTAGGGTATATATGTATACACACACACACACATTCCAGGGATGTCGAAGACCACCCGAACTCCGGAACTGCTGGATCATATTACATCTCAACCTTAGAAAGGTGAGTGATCCCAATGAGATAGAGCCGGATCAGATGTCAGGTAACCGGTGCGGCCCGGTGGGACTTGAGGTCAGACCTGCAGTGGGAATTCACATTACATTCACAGGTTCTTCTCTTCTGCGGAGAGCGAGGATCCTTTGGGCTGCCGGAACGTTTGGAAGAGACCTATCGATCCTGGTGCCACCCGTGTAGTGGTATCATTTGTACAACACTCTTCTTGTGCCATTTTTCTGCTCCTCACCTCGGCTGGACAATTTGAGTAGCGTGGAACTGTGGGCTATGGGGTGTATCATCTGGGGGGGGTGTCGAGCACTCGGTTCTCATCACAACTGCAAGCCGCCCCACTGCCTCGCAGCGCGTCCGAGCACGCGGCGGGTCAACCGAGCCAGTGGGTGAGCTGGTGGTGGGTCAGGGGACCAATGTGTCACGGCCGGACCGGATCCGGTTGGTGCACCAAATCGGCCCATCCTCAACGCGAAGACCACATCCTGTTGACCACCAGCCATGTCGGATGGTTATTGGATGGAAAACACGTGGTAAACCACCCCAAATGGGTGGTACTAGGACCTTAGGACTAGGACTCCTTCTTCTGACCGATCCTGGTCCCTTCTCTTCACCTTCACGCACTTGGACTTGTTCGATGTTGTCCCAGACACTCCATGGGACTGCCATATATGCCGCCCCATTGACCCCCCTGGCACCACCCCAATGGGTAGGTAAATCTACCAGTCCCATTAGTCGTGTCTGGGTTGATTGGAACCATTCAAACCTCCTTTCGGTCTCCAATTCTCGGTGCGACACTTGGATTTCCCGGTTCCGGGTCTTTGCTTGGGATTTCTCATGCCATTTGGAAGCGAAGATGATCCACGGTGCTGGCTTTGCATCTTTCCGCAACAACTCGGGCTGGCTGGCTGATAGGGGAGAGGAAGGCTGGTCACAGGGGTAAGGCTTCTGAGTTCCTTTGTTCCAGCCAGCCCAAGCAGTATGGCGTCTTTTGTCGTGCTTTGGATGCCGAGGTGGGCGTTGCATCAACTGGGATGAGCTCTATTGAAGCGTGCTGCGAACGCAGTGCATGCGAACGTTCGCTCATGTTCGAGCTGTGCATTGGGGCACGGGTGTTTGGCAGCTGCAGTAGCGGCATGGTGCCCTCATGCCGAGCTGAGAGCCTCACGGCATGGTCTCGGAGATGAAATCCACCTGTTGTGTGGTCTCACAGACGAAGTCATCATCTTTCGTTTTCTGTTTTGTACATATCGTACACTGGTATCTTACCTACCTTGTTTGGCTCAGGACAAAGCTGTACGTTCTTTTTGGCTTTTTTACTTGTAAACATACGTCTGCTACCAGATTGAATCCACTGAAGTTCCCAATTCGTCTGAGGGTTGGAGATGTTGAGTCCGAGCAAGTCCTGTTTACCTTTCGGTCGCCATAGTTAGATGTCGGCAACCATGGGGGGAAGCTGTGTAATCAACGATGGTATCGCGTGATTGACAAGTCACAGGTATGTTTTTGGATTTGACAGCTGCAATCATCTTGTATCGTATTCTCCCCTGTAGACACAGGACTGGCCTGAAAGGCTACTGTGGACATTATGGGATAGCGGATAGCACTGTCCGTGTTTCTTTTCTACACTGCAGAGCAGCTGTAGGAGGATGTTTGGAGCGGTCTATCCATTTGCTGTTCATTGCAGCTTCTTGAAGCAGCATCTTTTGGCCGGCGTGGCCCCCATCAAAGAGTGTTGACCAAGAGTGTTGACGACCACCTAGGTTGGAGGCCATTACTATTAGGTTGGAGGCCATCTCTAGTAGGTTGGAGGTCATTGCTATTAGGTTGGAGGCCATTACTATTAGGTTGGAGGCCATCTCTAGTAGGTTGGCGGCCATTGCTTTTAGGTTGGAGGCTA
>CAXAMN010021696.1:931501-974307 GCA_963970005.1 Durusdinium trenchii
GGCCATCTCTAGTAGGTTGGCGGCCATTGCTTTTAGGTTGGAGGCTAGCGCTATTAGGTTGGAGGACATTGCTATTAGGTTGAAAGCCATTGCCATTAGGTTGATAATGAGGTTGGAGGCCATTGCTATTAGGTTCCTTTCACATGCAGTCAAAGGAAGCTTCTCGGTTGGATCAGTAGGATCGAAGCTTCAATAGGACACATGAAGTTCTTCTTCTTCCTCGACGCGGGGGGCGAAGCGGTGCGTGGGACCGAACCGATCATTAGCGCAATGGCGAAGCGCCCTGTGGTTACAGCAACCAACCAGCAGACCCCATTGTGGAGGGTTCTTGACGGCCCCGAGATACAAACAAAGGAAGAGCGCTTTCCACACACACAGTACTTTACTTGCAGGTTCTTCGTTAGCTTTTTTTTAAAAAGAAACATATTCTCGATCAAGCCACCCATGGGAGTCTTGGCCTTGCAGCAACGTCTTGGTCTGTTTCCTTTCTGTTGGAAGGACATGCACATCGCGATATAAATAGGTTCCACCACCATTGTTGGAGCTACGTCTACGTATTTTCCCTCACAGTTCAAGATGCTTTCGAACGATGTTCACCTTGCCGCTGACCCTCTTCGAAACTGTGACCCTACTCCGTGGAAGATGCACAAGCCGACTTGCCCATGCGCCACCGTCAAACCAAATTGATGCTGCATAGAGGGGCTTGCCAGTAATCTTCGCTTGAAAGTCCAGCACCTTTTGTTGGGCGTCTGGCCGTAGGCCGTGCTTGTTCCATTCAAATCACGTCTTTGCCGAATTGCCACGCTTCAAGGTGTCCGTCCACACTTGTACCAACGGTTTCTAATGGAATCAACGGATTCAGAGCATTGGCTCAGAGGGTGCTATGGATGTTTTGGCGGTTTTATCGGCGGTTTTACGGCGGTGCCAACGGGAGCGTCGACCGACCGGCGTGCCTTTTTGGCCGCTGGTTTCCTCGATGCCAAGCAGTCAGGGCGTGCGGACGATCTGCATGCGGACGAAGGTGAGGGACGCTCGAAAAGGGCTTGCTCGCTGGCTTTTTGGGCTTTTCGAGCTTGCGGGGTGACTGGAATCACCTACGACGATCGTGGAACTGCGTTGGCTCAATCTCTTAGAGAGACTCTCTCGATGAGCTATGGCTGCATGGAAGCTTGGTGCGAATCGCGTGCTCGTATTTTTTTTTTCCCAGGTCGCAAGCTCCAATATGTGCCGGTGCCGCTCCACCCGGGTGCCGCAAAACCCGCTCGTACAGTGGTTCCGGAACCCATCGGATGGGGCGAAGGCAGCGGGTTCGGTCCCAACACCGTCTCCTCACTCTGTGCGGTTGTGACTTCTGTTGCCCTCAGCGCGACTAACACGTCGCGTGGTCGCGTGGTCGCGTGGCGGGTGGAGACGCTGACTCCCACGCTGGACGAACACACATCACATGGAAGTGGCGCCGCACTGCTTGGCGCTTTGGAAGATGACTTTCCTTTCACAAACGAAGGATTCTCCACTTCCATGTCAGTCAGTTGGAACGCGTACCAAACGAACATCCCGTTCCCCCCCAAACGAATCGGTTGGTCGAAAGGCCATCGCTCCGTCGGAAGACTCGTGGTCCAGGGGCGAATGCATCGCGACTCGAGTCCGGGGCGACCCTGGCCGTAGGAACGGAGCAAGTAGCTACCTAGTAACAGCTAATGACCTCATAGGGATGTTTGGTTGCCTGAAGACTCCATCCTACCAGGTCTCACCATCGCACCCAAAAACCGCCTCCAACGGCTCCAGTCCAACTCGTTGGGCCCTGGAAGGGGGAGTCCAAACCCATCGAGGTATGGAAGTGCAAAGGAAGTGACCAGCTCGTCTGAAAAAGGCGCTTTCGCATCGGTCCGAAGTCGGTCCGAACGCCCGTTGGATGGTCCGGGCGAACTTCGGCCTTCGGAGGAACAGCTGTTTGGGTGGGTTTGGGGGGTGCCGGTCCGGGGGGTGGTTTTTCGGTCGAAAGCGGGTGGGTGCGAGGTGAAGCGAGAGGTTCGTGGAGTCGGACGGTACGTCCGAAATGAAGGGTTTGGGGGGAACGAACAGATCTGCGGCGCTCCCGCGCCATGCGTTCGGTTCTCGGTCGGTTGTTTGGGTGTGGAAACACAGCCTTCCTTCAACGGACTCTGAAAGGAGTTGAGTGCGAGTCTTTCGTGCGAGTTTTTTCAGACCAAGGAGGGGGAGCCTATAGACAAAAGAGGACGGAGATTTTATCGACGGGGTGAACTCCCTGATCTAACTGGAGGGTTTGAAAAGCATCTAGCTAGCTTGGGTTGATGATGTTGATGTCCACTTTTGGAACCCACAGAGGGTTGTTTGGTGGGACTTCCTCATTGGTCCATTGCCATGGGGTTGCATGCTCCGCTTTGATCCGCGTGTTAGGGGGTGTTGAAGGTCTTGCGCCAAACAAAGAGAAAGTTGAACATGTTGAAGACATATCCCGGTGTTGCCCAAATTGAACCGACATGTTCAACATTCTATTGGTGTTGCCCAAATTTCCTGGCTCTATTGGTGTTGCCCAACATTTGGACAGATTGAGCCACTCAATATTGTTGCTCTGATTTTCAAGGATTTCTCAACCAGTCACCAAGTGTCTTTCAGGGTTCTGCACATGATTCAACAACTACTACACCTTCCAAGAGAGAGCTACCAGCAGAATGCCTGTCGGCATCATGTTGGAAAATCTGGATTCGCAGGATGGCTGAAGGCCTTCGCAGTGGGATGCAGCAACTTCTCCATCCAGCACCTTGGTTTCTCAAAACCCATCGATTCGAGTATTGACGAGTCATGGCACCTGGGCATCCTGGTGAGTTCCGGGTCAAATGAACATGATTCCTGGATGTCAACCTCCCATTGCTTGGGGGGGTTTTCGGTGACGAAACCCGCCATGGCGGTGAAAAGATACTCACCCATGGCGCTCAGCGCCATGGCGCGCTCAGCCAGGATCAGCGCGGGCGGATCTCTTGAGATTTGGGGATGAGACAGCCCATGCTGGGACCATGCCTCAGTCGTCGGGTCGACTTGAGGCAGGACCCGGCTGTTTCGTGAGGCCGCGGTTCTCGGAACTGGCGGAGTCAACAACTGTAGGGAGTCAACAGCGTCGAGCCCAAAGGACCTTCGTTTGGGGAAGGTCCTGAAAAAGGATAACAAAAAAACCGCTCGTCCCGGTCCTCTTCGGTCCTCTTCCGTCTGCCTTTAGTTGGCCTTTCTTCCTGAAAATCGCTAGCGCGCTCTCTCTCTCTCTCTCATTTCGCACGAGAGCCTCTAGATGCCAGCCAGCTGAAGCCCTTTCGACCGCGGAGCGGGCCTTTCCGAAACGAGTCCGAAGAGTACGGCCGCTCACGCGGAGCTCTCACGAACATGCCATACCCACCGCAAGATCCGCCAGGTGTGTTTCCCTCTCTTCCTTCTCTTTCACCCCCCCCATCCCCAACACAAACACCTTCCGGAATCCGCTCCCTTTCCGTTGCTCAACCTTTGAGACCTTACAGAGACCAATCAATGAGACCTCCTCCGAGCAGAGTCCGGCTCCTCTCCGGCTCCCTCTGCTCCGGTCCCAGGTACAACTACCAGAGCTCGGAGTCTCAGGGCACCGGGCCTCACTCGATTGCCGGGGCGTGTGGTGCGGTCCCCTCGCGCGAGTGCACGGTCCCCGGGCGGCGCGCGTGCGGAGCTGGGGACCGAAAAGAAGCCTGGACAGGAAAAGACGCCTACTTGGACTGAGAGATGCACCCAGAGACTGGAAAACAGGACTTCGACCTTGGACTTGGAACATGGTTTGGAACAACTGAGAGATGCACCTTGTTTTCCTTGGTGCTTCTGTCACTGGTCTGTCCGACAGTGTCTTTGCACATAATAAAACCACCCAAACAGTTGTTCCACCAAGATTGCGGCGTGGAACCATCGTATTGTTGAGATCACGTAGAGGATTTGAGAAACCATTTGGGCATATAGGGTCATCTCCGACATTTGGTATATGCAGGACATTGTGGGACCATGTCCTTTTCTGAAAAGGAGCACTCGATGATGAGCTAGCTTCTTGAGTCCCCGACTTCATGTTGACTCGAATTTACGCAATCAAATGTTCCCAATGAACGATATTAAAGGATATTTAAGGTGTGTTCCCCTTTGTAAAGGAAAACCTCATCTTCCACTCAGGCATCCGGCTATCCATGGCCATCCACTTCCATCGTTTGAAGGCTTTGTGACCTCAAAATGATGCACGATGTCAGCTCGATGTCAGCCGGCGGCCAATGGTCAAGCATGACAGGTGGGCTGATTTTCACGCCAAATAGCAGGCCTCATCTCTTCGTGCTGATTTCGGTGCAAATTCCATGAGAGAGAACCCACTCTATGGAGCATTTGCTAAAAGGCCTGATGGATCTGGAGGTCAAGATTCTTTTTTTTTGCTGACTCATCGAACCAAAACCCCTGTCCTTCCGGGAAACCAGTTGGATGATCCCCTGTCCTTAAAAAATGCTTGCCCAGGTGCCAGCATTGCCTTGGCGGTGATGGCGACCCAAGCAGATCGCTATGTGAGTGATCCCAAGAAGGCCAACGCGAAGCGGATGGAAGCGGTGTAAATTTGGACGCGATCAGATGAATTTTGTGAGAAGATGAGGGTGTTTGGTGAGGGAATTTTGCGAGTGAAGCCTCGATCTTTCACTTGAAACTACAGCTGCAGACAAGCAGACAAGCAGCAAGATGGGCTCGTGGCGTGGCCCAGGCTGAAAAGCTCTTTTTTCAAAGAGTAGATGAGTAGATCATGCATTTCCAATACGATCCTGCCTTGTCTATTGACTGTTCCGCCATCAAAGGACTAGCAGGTTCCCTCACCATCCCGAGTCGATGCACCTTTTACATTGAAACAAAGGCAGCGTCAGTGCTCGTGATCGAAGAGCTCATGCCCCTCCATGTTTTGGACATCCCCTGGCCCCCAAGCCCATCTGTTTTTGTTGAATGCAAAACCTCTCTTCTGGAAGCTGCCAAGCTACCACAAACCACCCCAGTAAGTGAAACCGATGGTGGATTGGTGTTGAGGGTTGTAGAGAAAAACAGTCCTCCACCATGTTCCAATTTTCGGTGTGCAACCTCTGCCCAAAAGCCTGTTGGTCAACTTCACAGATGCCAGTCCTCGCCCATGGGCTGGACACTTGACGCCTTGGTAGTTCTAGGTTGTATCGGACCTCAACAGGCACTACCGGACCTCAACAGCAAGCGCCAGATTCCAGTGGGCACTACCGGACCTACTTTTGAGGCCTTGAAAGGCACTCCTCTGAATCTACAGCCTGGATGCTGTTCGCACACATCCGTGGCGGCTGCTCAAGAGCTGGGCCCCATGGTGTATCTCCACCCTTGGTGTCGGTCGGAAAACACTTCAAGACTTCTTCCCCCTGGTGTCGCTCAAAGCCCACCTGTCGTCGACACAACCTACAGCTAGACGACCATCTCGATGGGCGGAACGGCCTTCCTCAACTCTTCCCACGAAAGCCACTCTTCGTGGTGCTCTGTTCATGTTGAAGAATCACTCAAAAGGGAAAGCTTGACCGGCGAGCAACCAAGCCATCGCCGGTCAGATCTCACTCGTAGGCTGCAAAGTCGGACAAACATCACTCATGGATTTCCGCCAAAGCATCTGAACACATGGTTTTTCCCGCCAAAACCTTTAGCTCACGCCCACCGGCTTCATCCTTGATGGGGCGCTCCCCGCTCCGCTTTCGCAGCCTGTTCGGCGCTTCGCAGCACGGCCGGGGTCAGGCGGATTTCGGAGCAGCTGCTTGGATTCTGCACTGGCTTTTGGCCGTGGTCTTTGCGGGCTCAGTGGCAGGCACCGGGCGCTGGTTTTGGTGGTGCTTCTGGTGGTTTATCTACGGTTTTCCAAGACACTTTGGATGTGGGGACTGAACACTTCTTAAGGCTTTTCCATCGGTGCGATCCCTGGCTTTTGTGGGATCATAAGAACTTCAGTTATCTTCAGTTGGTGAACAGGTGCCCCCAACACCAACCTGGACTTCCCGACCTCAACCAGTTTGATCGGTTTGACCCAGTTTCACGTCCTTTTCCAAAGGAGTTCATCTGTTTTACCTTCAGTTTCTTAAGGTGCTTCCTCCCCTCCAAGACTCATGTCCAGATGGGTGCACCGGAGATGCGCGCCCCTGCACGGAGGTATGCTGTCGATGGGGTGCCTGGGCGACCTCATTGGACATGGGAGAGCCTTGCTGGTGACCAAAGGCTTAGTGGTACTGGGATGCTTCATGTCGGGGAGCCCAGGATAGCTCAGGCGGCGGTGTGCCCAGATGTCTTGTTGGCTTTCCTCTTGGCCGTTGGCGGCCGTTGGCGGCCGTTGGCCGTCGAGCTGTTGAGATTGGAGATTGGAGTGGTGTTTTTGGGGTGGGGCAGCTTCGGGTTTGAGCGGGCGCAAGCCGCAAGCATGCTGGGTGATTGCTTTGAGTGGAAGAGCTGAGGGGTGTTCCTTGACTGTGGATCAAGTCACCAATGACCCACTATTTATATGACATATTTACACTGTTTGCTTTGACTTTGAGGCAGTGAAACATAATTAAGCCTGGTTTTGTTGATATATGTTTGATTTTCCGAACATCTTCGTGAATCCCCATGCCAGCCTGGGGAACATGCCTTTTCTATCTTTTCATTATCCCATTTCCTGGCAGCTCCTGGACTGCAAGTCCAAGTAAGGGAATTTTCACTCTGGAAATCTCTGTCTTTGGGTCGACGTTGGACTTTGGGTCCCTACATATGCGTGCATGTCCCATACGGGACAGGATTTTCTTCCCGACGGACTACATGGTGGCAACAAAAACGAATTCTAGGGCCCCCCCCCCAGAGATGCAGCAACTATGAAACGAAGCTGGTGGTTCGAGCAGAAGTCTTTGGAAAGAAGACACACCTGTTCAAGCCGCAGCTGCAGTACAACCCAGAGAACCTGGGCAGTTTGGCCAGAAAAAGATGGGACCTTTTTGGAGTCATCAGACATTCTTCAGGCCCGACTCTAGGGCGATCGCTCCAGCGCCGAGGTGCACCTTGCTTCCAGAGCAGCCGGACGAGTCCGGCTTCTGGGGTCAATTGATCCTCTGGCGCTTCATCATCGGCGTAGGCGGGTCACGACGGGTCACGACGGGGCACGACGGGTCGAAGTTATCATATGTGATCAAGTGGTTTGATCTGTAGCTAAACACGGTTGTTTCAACTACGCTAAAGATGTTGTCCCGTGGCCGTTTGGATGTTATATGTTTGCACCTTTCACAGGAGATCACACAAACGGTGCTTTGTGATCTCACGTTGGACTATTTCTGATTCACTAGATGAACCGCTTTGTGATCACCAAAACACCTGCTGAGTGACCTGCTTCTATCTGCTTCTGATTTGCACATCATCTCACAAGTTAAAGCTGCTTTGGAAGGGTCACGCAGTGTCTCAACATGTCTCAACGAAAAAACGAGAGCGCCTCTTCCTCCCGAAAAGCTTCACACCTCAACAAAAACAGAACTTCCCACAGCAGCGGAGTGGAGTTGCTTGACTCACTTCCTCACGCGGAACGGAGGCCCTGAGGTTTCTTTGACCCTGCGGATCCACAGATCTACCGGTACCTCAGAAGACCTCCTTGCACCCGACCCTGGCGACCGACCGACGGACCCACCTCTGCGTCCGTACCGCCCGTACCGAGCTGGTGTGGGTTCGAGCCGGGCACCGGTCCGGTGGCACACAGGCTTGGGTGGCGCCTATCCGCTGACGGCCGCAGTGGCCGGGAAGGCCAACGACGTGGGGAAGGCCTTGGGGTGCAGCAGATAGATCCAGATCGAAGACGGAAGACAGCGGGGAAGAGCTGTGGAAGAGGTGGTTGAAGCAATTGGATAGGTCACAAGTATATGGACACGACATGATGACACATGTCTTGACACATGTCTTTCTTAGAGGCTCGAGTCGACCGAGCCTTTCTCGAGAATTTTCGCATGGTTTGGAGGGCTTGAATGCATCGGGGTGGAAGTGACCCGGTGACACGACCAGTGGACCAGATGATGGACTTGCGTTTGGGGATTCTCCGGAAGACCAGTTTGACAGCTATACCCATATCTACACGTAGGTGCGCACGTGCAGCGTCCCGGTGCTGCAGTGCTTGAGTTGCATGCCTTCTCTCTGTGGAGCTGCAGGCCTTCTTCTGGCAAACACCCGGCAGTGTGGCTCCCTACCTGGTAGCCTTGCTCGTGTTGAAGCTTCTGCCGGGTCAGACTAGCCCTCAGCTCCTTGGAGAAGTGGCACACCCGTGGTGACACACCCGAACCGCGCGTGCCCATGCCATTGGGGGAAGACCACGGTCCAGCTAGCCACGGATCCAGAGGAGGGTGATTTTTTTGCCAGCTTACGATGCTTTCGAATGTTTTGTGCACTGCTGTTTCCAGCAGAAATGAGCTCATCTTCCAAGTCAAAAGGAGACAAGGTCATGGTCTCCAAGCTCATATTTATTCTTTTTCTTTGCGGTTTTTGGTTGATTTGTGGCCACCTGGAACCCGGTTCCTGGGTGACGTCACCCCTTAAACCTGGGTCACTTGCTCATTGGTCCGACCGTCCAAGTCGAGCGCCTCGAGCGCCGAGCCGGACGCCCAATCCGCCGATGTCAGGATGGATCGTTCGGGAAGCGGTTCAGAACTAGCCAACAGCGAGGTGAAAAGGTCCATGGTGACCTCTGATTGGATCTTATCGGGGCTTATTGGATGCCTAACTGAGACGAAAGAGTGAGACTAATACCTATACCGATACCCGTGCCCATCCTTTGGCTGAAGACATCGCTGCAGGTTCCGCTGGATCTTGGGCTTGGGAGCTGTGCCATCCTTCTTAGCGCTCGGGACCTCCATCTCCGACCCAGTGGCACAGCCTGTGCGGCCAGCATCCCAACTGGGCCTTTGGGAAGGTTTGCCACAAGCACTCAGCTGTCCTCGGCGGCTCGGTGCACAACCGGTGGGGCGCACGTTGATTCGTCCACGGACGTGAAAACGGCATGGACGAGCGCGAGCTGCGTTCCTGTGCTGCTGGCTTCTTCGATCTTCTTCGTTTCTTTCCGAGTCGGATTCTGTTCGAAAGACCGACCCGACCTGGCTGTTCAGCCGAGTCTGTTCAAGCAACAACACACCATCGGTCTACCCGTGACCGGTACCGTTTCGGGGCGGCACGTCCCCCGGGCCCGACCAGTGGCTGCCGTTGGGCTGTGTGGGTCCGCGGACCGGTGGACCGGTTCCAGAAAGGACCGGTGACTCCTGTTTTTACGTGGACCGTACTCAGGTGCAGAACTGGTCGTTTTTTGTTTTTTTTGTCTTTTTTGTCCTTGTTCATGTAGACTCTGGATTTTTTGGTACCTCCCCATACGAAGATGATTTCCAATTCAAATGGGGGAGTTGATTCATCAACACAAAAAACCTGGCACCACTTTGTCGAACTCCTCTGACGTCGCCACAGTCGCCACCCCCACCGATGCTGCGGACCCAGGCTTCAGAGGCGCTTGCTGGGCACTGCTGGAAGCTGGTTCCTGTTTGACGTGGCTGCTTATGGCAGCTTGGTGAAGGGGCCCCACCACCGGAGCTTCTTAGAAGCGAACGCCGCTTGAGCGGTCGAAGTGTTTTTTTATCTTTTGGTCCTCAGGTGACTCCAGTGACGGAGGTTTCTTCTAGACTTTCAGGTTCCAACCAAAGAAATCCAACAGTCCAACAGTTGCGAACGCTTCGGGCGTCTTTCAGGTGACCAGAACGGCCAAAAAAACGTCTCCTCTCTCAGCTTGGACCTGGCCCTGGGCCGACGTTGCACAGCCCTGGACCGTCGCCCCCATCGTTGAAACGTTTCCCATGGAGGCAAGGTGTAAGAACGACGGTGGACGTGCCGGGTGTACAAAAACTCCAGTCATAACGGGAATTTCATTGAATCATCATTGATTTATAGTTTCATTAAGGACAATAACGTTTGGTCAGGTCCCGTTTTGTACCACTTTTGATGTAGGTAGTCATTTAGAGAAGCACTTCGTCAGTTTGAGAGAGCCAATGAAGTTTTCTGGCTCGGGCGGCCCCAAACGGTCCAGCTAGCCAGCTCGTTTCTTCACTGTTCTGGCCGCCCAATGATTTTGTTTTGGTTTTGTCCTTCACCGAGCGTGCCAATGGCCAATGGTTTTGTTGGGTGCCTTTCTCGACGAAGTGCTCCTTCTTCAGACATGGAGTTCATTGAGTATTTGATGAGAAGGACCATATGCAGCAGACACGACCTGTCTGGGACTGCCAGGACGGACTGCCGCCCCAGACAGACCCTCCTTTCAACCACCCCTGGCCGTTTCTCGGCAGTCCTGGCAGGCAGTCCCAGGTAGGTCGTGTTTGGGTCTAGAGCTGTCCGTAGCTCATGGCTCTTCAGGAACTGCGTTCCCCCCGGTCTCCTGGCCTTAGATCACGAGTCCGGAGCGTTCGGACGCGACGCTACGCACGGGGCTTCCTTTTTCCCAGGGACCACCATCTTCACCCCGCAGATTCTGAGCTATGTCTTCGGCAAGGACCATTCTTTGGTCCATTTGGCTTGGCATTCCATCCTCCTGTGCCTTGACCAAGGTCGAGTCTAGAGGCTTTTTCTTCCAATCTTTTCTTTGGACCGAGACAGAAGACAGGACACCCCTGCACGAGGGGCCCGAGGTATTCCGCCGTGGTGTCGGCCCTGAACCACGCGAGCGGGCGGTGTGTTCTTCAGGTCAAGCTACAGACGAATCGCCGCCTTCTTTTTTCTCCCAATTCTCCTGTTGAGGGTCGAAAAGCCATATCCTTTTTCCTTTTGACCTCTTTCATGTATCTCAACAATGTTGACCAGACAGACATGGATTGGAAAACCACTTCTTCATATGTGTTATTTTCATTCATCAACCAGTCTACATTACAATGGCTGGCCGAACAACGAACAACGCTCCGCGACCGCCGACCCTCACGTCGATCTTCCGTTCTCGGCCGGGTGTCGCCGGCGTTCGCTTCGAGGTCCGAGCAGAGGTGCTGTCCGAATAATGACCCCGGGACGGTGCTTATATATATATATATATATAAAAGCACCACCAACCACCTCCGTTTCGAAGGTGGGACAGGGGTGGGTGCCAGGGGGTCTCACCGAACCTGAGGATATGGGACAGGAGCCCCAAAAAGGGTCAAAAATACACCACCAAAACACCCACCTGACTCGAGGCTTTCATGGTCGATCCCCGCCACGTGGCTCTCGGTGCTGGCGCTGTCTCGGTGGCGAGCACGCCGGCTGAACCTGCTGGGCTTTGTGCCCCGGTCGCAGTGCCGATGGACGGATGGAAGAGAGGGGACAGGGCCATGGTTGACAGATTTCGGGTGTTTTGAAGCATATGGGATGGTTGATTCCTTAGAAAAAAGAGCCACCCAAACTAAGCAAGTGTCAGTTCCAAATGGTTCAAGTTGTCAGTTAGCATGACTCTCTCTTAGAAAAAACACACATCGATTTGTTGATCCTTGGAACAGTTCCGGACCTTTCTTCTTCTGGAACAAAACATCAACTTCTGGCTTTCGACGTGCAAAGACTAGGTTCATATCCATGGGGTGGTTTTGGTACCAGGGTTTGCACTGCAGGTGCACGCCATTCCCAGTGAGACTTCCACCGGTGTCGCGGAAGTTTCACCGGTGTCGACAGTTGGGGATGACAATTTGTTCTCCAAAGAAGCATAACTTTTTGGAGCCAAGGCAGCCTCTAATAGTGTTCTGTTCTTGAGGGATTCATCTGTCTGTGAAATCATGGCGCTTCCAGCCGGGTTTTTCCTTCCCACGGAACATGAAGAGAAAGGACGTCGACCTAAAGAAGGAGAGTCGACCTGCCAGGATCGCTGTGGTAAGTGGAGGCATCTCTGGACGCATCTCGTGCTTGCTGAGATACACTTGCCCCAACAAAACGCGTTGAGAAATTTGAGAAGAAGCAGCATCATTGGCAGTTCTGGGGAAACTTTTTTTGCAGGGCACCCTTTTGAGGGTCAGGTTACGTGGACATCCTGGCTTGCCTACCTTCTTTTTTGGGCCAAGCTGTGGCTTCTTAGAAGTCGGGTCTGCTTCGGTCGGGTCAACGTGCTTACTCCACTCCAGGTCTTGCAAGCGGTGCTCTTTGCCACATTTGCCAGCGCCTATGGCTTCTTCTACGACATGCACAAGGCGGCTTTCTTTCTGTCCCAAAAACATCCAACCACGAGGGACGGGCCGGTGTATTGTTCCGCTTTTCTTTCGTTTCGTGGAAAGAAGCCCGCCGTTGGCCCGGCGGAGAGGTACACAGCGATGCCTTTAGCGATTCCCATCCCTTCACGTCCCCAGTTCTTGCCATCTAGCCCATCCAGATGTTCCGCGGAACACGCGTCAGGGAGTCCGTCAGTCTCCGGACCTCCTCACCGTCAGACTCGTTTTGGCGGGGCCAGGTGCTGCTCGCTCTTCTTTGCGCCATCTACTTTGGCCAGGGGCCCCAGAGGCAGAGAAGTCTTGAGATGCTGTCCGGAGGACATGTCCTCTATGAAATGGGTGGCCTTGAGGCCTATTTTGTATACACACATACTGACTAATATATATATATATATTTACACATAAACTATACATATTTTGTGACAGAGAGGTATTTTTTTGGGAACAAGATGAAGACCTGCAATTTATAGGACATCAAGGGTTTTCTACTCACCAATAACAAATATGTGTCAGGTACCCTTCCTTTTTATAGGGCGCACATATGTGTGGCATTTCGATTCATTATGGCAGTCAGAGGTGAGAAAACATAGAGAGAATTGGTGAGAATAAACAATGAAATCATTTTATAGAGATAAGTTCTGCACATGACGACAGAGTCATCAGCAAGACAACAAACATTTTATAGAGAAAGAATCGGAAAGAGTAGTGAATGAAAAAAACCGTACAACAGCATTTTACACAGAGAGAGAGAGAGGAGTGAAAACCTCAAACATTAAAAGATATTAAACAAAGCAAAGCAAGACTAAACACAAGCATTAACACATCTTGACACCAGACGAAACTAGCTTTGCAGGAACCTTCCGATTTCCCGAAACGGATTTCATCAGACTCTTCAGATGCGAATGTTGACCCAATGAAAACACTTTATTAAACTCTAAAAGGAAAAGAAGCTCTTCTGTTAACATGTTTGTCCAAATCCTGATTCTGTCTGATTCGCATTTGCACAACCGCACAACCTGATTCTGTCTGATTCTGTCCTTTCTGGTCTCTCTTACAAACAAAGACGCGCAGTCTCCACCTCCCAAAGACGGCAGCCATGTTCTGACCAAGTGCTCCGGCCTCCTTCCAGTTTGACGTTGTGTCGCAGAGGCAGTCTCCACCATCCAAAAGAAACATCCCAAGGTCTAGTAGGTCTGCATGTGTATGTGAAGCTGCCCAAATCGATCGAAATCACTCCAAATTCGACTTCCTTCGAAATCCAACCATTTTCGAGAGAATCAGTAGCTCAATCTGCTTTCTCCTAGCGCTTCCCGGCTCGGCGCCGCCGGGGTCGGTACTTCCCAAGCTTTGGGCGCTGATGAAGCGCGGCGAGTTTCGAAACCAACCGAATTCGCTTTTCGCATAAGCGAAACCGTTGGACCAGGGGCGTTTGGACCAGGATCGCACACGAAAGTAAGATGAACGAGGGCACAGTCAACACAGCAGGACGGGGGGGGAGGGGCAGACAACAGATTGAGAAAGGACATGGAACATTCGCGCATGCTGTTCATGCATGAACAAAAGGACGACAGTCAGGGCTGAGCCTTGGGTCTGTCATTGTGTGTTCTTTCTCTTGTCCCCGTAGTTGGCGGATTTTTGGGCCGTTTCAAAAGTCGTCCAAAACCTCTAAGGAACCAGAAGAATCGTCCATGGCTCCCATCTAGGGCCGATCCCAGAAGCTCAGCGCGACGGAGTCGATCGTGTTTTTTACATGTTGTGCTTTTTCCATCACCAAGACCTTTGGGGGAAAACCACCAAACATCGAGCAGACGAGCAGACGTTCGACCTGTTTCAGATCGGCTCCGCTTTCGGCGCAACGACCCCTTCCCCCACGTGGAACTCGGCGAAACCGCCGCCGTTCCGGTCGCCGTTCCGCGGAACGGCGCCGTTCCGGTGCGGAACTGGGTCGGAGCGAGGTCTCAATTGGGGCGTTTGCGTGTCCACCTACGTGCTGCCCATCGAGGTCTTTCCAGAGGAGCCACTCGGTTGGAGCGAGCTGCTAGCGTGGTGTTGGAGCGGAGCTCGGGGCGGCAGGGACTTGACCTGGCGCAGGGAACTGAGCTGCATGAGTTTGTAGATTCAGGATGATGGTATCCTTAGGCCTGGGGAGTAAGTTCACATTCACCATCTCCCCAGCGCAACTTGTGGACGAGTTTGTGCCATCCACTCAGGTTGCACCGCTGTAAAGAAAGTAATAGCTTCGTGATTGAAGTTGAAGACGAGTTGCATCGTGGGGGATCTTGTTTCGGCGTTCTTGATGTTCGGCATTATCGAAGAGCTTGCACACCAAACGCATTCGTCAGAATTGGAACACGGTCCCACGCTTTAGTTCTATATTATTTGTTCTCTCCACCTGTCCCACAAAGCTTACCTCCCAAATGTTCACAGATATCATTTGTGTGGATATTTTCACAGATCGACCCCCAACTTTGCGATGGTACACTGGAACATTTTCAGACTGGAAGTTACCTTCACATATTGTGTCTCAATTGTTAACTATTATTCTATTCTATTCTTGCTACAGAATTCCACCTGCCACCACATGAGGTTTGAAGCACATCACCAAAATGTCTTAATTCCGAGACGCTTTGGGCTTCCTCAGAAACGTTTTCCAGTGTGACAGGAATGCCTCATCCATCATGTGAGCAGTGAGTATGTTTCTTCCATCTTCCAAGCAGCCTGCTCCAAGGCAGTTGGCTTTTGCTGCTGGGTTGGGTGTAGGTCCAGACTACAAGCTGCCCTAGATCTATCCCTTGAACGCTAGAGTTAGAGGCTCTACACATACGATGTTTTAACCCAAATCATCTTGTTTTCGAAGCACAACAGCCAGCAACCCCCTGGATTAGTTCTTGTGCTTCACGCCCCCAGAACTGGTTTGAGGCATGTTCTTCACCAGATTCACATCAACCTCCAAAATCACCGGGCGCCCCTGTGTCGGACAGAAAAAGCCGCCGGTGTCGGCCCATGTCCCGCGGGTCTCGGCCGGCGCACTCAGATTCCGCGGCACCTTGCACGGCGTCAGCGCCGCAGCGGGCAAGCTCGGTGCACTGGCCTCCTGGTGTGAAAATGCGAGGGAGTAGCACTCCCAGAGAAGGCAAGCATGGCCACTCCCAGACAAGGCCGTAGGAGCTATAGAGCAGCAGTCACAAGAGGTGACGGGGTGCTATCCATGGAGGTGAGGGGTGTTCGGGACATCCACTCACGTAAGGGGACGAGCCACACCACCCCCGACATGTGTATGAGATAGCCATGTCCTCCACCTAATTAGTAGCTTCTTGCTACGTTCAGTGAGAATGAGAGGGTTTTTCGTTCCAGGAGTGGCAGGAACTGACATTTTTGGGCGGGCACGACCTGGGTTGTTCGAGAGGAGCCAGCGGTGGAGCCTCTGAGCTGACTTCTTTAAACAACGCCTTTCGCCAGCTGAGCTCTTAGTCAAAAGCAAAGATGGAACCAGGGGTTTAGACGTTTTTGATTTTCTAGGAACGGTAGGAGTGAATTTCCTACAGTTTCCAGGTGGGTTGGTTAGGAGGTTCAAAGTCTGGCTGCGGGGGCACCTGGGTCGCACCAGACGTTGCTCTCCCACCGTCCAACGAGGTGGGCGCGTGCCTCTTCCCGCTCCTCAACACCATCGGTGGGGCCTGGGGTACCCAGCTATTGGAGCGACCAGAAGAGGACCAGAATGCGACCTGATCGGTACTACTAGTAACAAGTGCATCGCTACTAGTAGCAAATTTGGTAGTAACACACTACTAGTAGCGATGCACTTGTTACTAGTAGCATGAAGCCACCAGTTTTGCGTGGCAATCGGCTGGGATGAAGTGATGAATCCTGTCGCAACGACGCCCCGATTTTGCGACCAGCGCTCCGATTTAGCTTGGGTTTCCTATCCAAGTCCTGTAGGACCAAGCTGGTATCAACCAACCAGGCGAAGGGATTTGACACGAGGCTTTGATCATGGCCCAGGTCGATGACTGATTGTCCCTTTCATGGAGAACTATGAACATTTGGTGGACGTTCTGCTCTGGTCAATTTGAGGAGAGTCGATTCCAAGAGCTAGGGGCATTTGAGGAAGGTGAGGAATTGCTGCGATGCGAGACATTGATCCTGTAGACTGTAGATGGATGTAGATGGTTTATGTGATCTTTGCACGGTGATTGCAAAGAGGGAGGGCTTTGACCTTTGATCCTATATTATACCAGGTTGTTGGGGTCCTGGTGATTGTCGCACATGTTGCAGAATGTTGCATAGGCATCGTTTGGAACTTTGGTCGATATTCGTTTGTTATGCACTGAGCCGCTTCCTCACTGAAGCTAGAACATAGAAAATGAATGAACGTCACATACCTGTGCATCAAGATAGAATCACACAATGCACACTTGATGCACACTTTGCCCCCTACACATTGCAAATACCGAGAGATGTGGGGATTCATGCGGGATTCCGATTCATTTTTTTCACAACACGATTCCTACCATCCATCGCTATGGGATTGTGTGGCGCATGACCCATCCCTATACCTGTTCCTTTTAAGAGCTCACCTCAATCGCTACGATGTTTCCAAGCAAAGCAAAGCAAGTCCAGGGCGCTTTTTCATTGTTTTCAGGTCCAGACTGACAGACTGACGGTCTATCGACTTGTAGTCATAGTAGTACACTCCCGAGTCAACTCACATAGACCCTGACGTCCGTCCTGGTCCGGTTTCGACGATTTGTCCTCCTCGTCCTGGTCCTAGGCGTTTTCAGATTCCATGGGATCGTATTACACCAGGGTGTAATGCACCGTCGTTACGATTTGCCAAGCTTCGGCCTGGCGCGGCGAGGTACCCGCTGTCATGGGCCTGCAGGCGACGTGTTCCGTGTTCGCGTCGCAGCCGCTGCGAAGGTTTCACCGGGACCTGACGAAAAGGGGCGGGCGCCAGGGTCAAAGCCTGGAGCCCGGTGCCCCGGTTTTCTCCCCCAGCTAGGTTTGCCGACGGAGAGATGGGCCTTTACCAGGGAATGAGAGCATGATCTCAGTCCGGTTGTCTTGTTGAGGTCCGGAAAAAATAGAATCGTGGTTTCTGGGCAGTCTTCTAATTTGATGGCACATCCATACAAAGACTCATTCATTTTTCGAATCAGATCTCCTTCAGTTGCATTCCAAACAGGGGTCCTTTAGCGTCTTTTTCTGTCACTGGTGAAGCTGTGATTCTATCGGGAACAGCGCACAGCGCAGGCGGTGGTGTGTGGTATGGGCGCCTGGCTAAGCTTAACTTGCTTGCCTCCAGATGACTGACGATGACTGACGTGCTTAGAGCTGGCCACCACCACGCGAAACGCACGCAGAATGTGGCGCGTTTGCGTCAGATCTTAGACTCTACGTTCGTGCGCGGGCAGAAGATGTTCAACGATCTATTTCTTTTCTTGATGTGAAGGTCCATTACATGATCGAATAGTTTCCGAGTTGCTCTACTGTGGAGTTGGTACGGTATTATCAAACGAGTTCTGCGCCATCAAGCACCCACGAAACTCTTCGAACATTGTCTCTTGTTAAGCTAAACCGGAGGTTTGATTTGTTCCTGTTTACACAGGTTGTGCACTCCTCCAAAAGGTCTCAGGGAAGAACGCATTCCATAGATTTTCCTTTTTTTGCAAGGCAAGATGAGTTAGCTTCAGCTTGCCTCAAGCATGGGTTCATGCTTTTAGCACTATATTTTTAACACTACTGTATATTCAGGCCTGAATCCATTGATATATTTTTAACCCACATATTCAGGCCCAGGCTTTTAACACATCTTTTTTAACTATTGGTTGGTTGATGAACAACCCAGTCCGGTTGGACTATGTGAGTACCTGGCATCGAAAGCTCTCTCTCTGTCTCTCAGAGAAGTGTCGGTCTGACATAGAAACCATAGACACCTGCAGTAAGAGCAGTCCGTAAACAAGAACATCGCTATTTTAGATAAAGGCCTGCAAGCTAACCAAAGCGGAATAAATCCACTGTTATCCCTGGTCATGGGATAGACCCAAGATGTGTATTTTTTCCCACACTCTTTTTTGGCATGGCTACAGTCCGCCAGGGCGGCGGGAAGAGAAGGGCCAGTTGTAGATGCTGTTGGGGAGTTGGCTCATTTGCATGCACTATAGACCCTCCCTCTAACCATCCCCCAAATAGATAGACGTTCATAGATCCCCACCAAGAATGTGGGGGTGAAGCACCGTGCCACTATCTATTCTCTTTGGGGACCACGAAAAAAGGAGAACGTCCGACGTCGGGTGGTGAACGTCACACGGCGAGTCCACAAGTGATTGGAACATCTGGAACTCTGGGGGGTCAAAGCGTTCTCGAACGGTCTGACCTTTGTGACATGAATCTGGGTGATGCTGTGATGAGGATGCCCTCGCGACATGAGTGAAAGAAGGAGGCAGCGTATTGAATCAGAGTTATCCAGCATTTCTTTCTGGTTGGACTTTGGAAAACTCCTTTTTTTTGTCATCGGACAACATCTTGATCGTGCTAAGAAGAAGACATCACATAGCTCCGCACCGCTTCAGCGAGTGCATCCGGGACTTTGTCCAAGTGTCTTTCTGCTCGTTCTCGCTCCGATCTCGCTGTCCCTCAACACGAGGAAGAGCGTCCATTCGTTTCGTGGGAAGCCAGTCCACGTGGTTCCCCGGAAGACTGCCAAAGAAGGATGAAACATGGCGTTTGGTGGGTCGTGGATGGTAGTGGAACGTGATAGGCAGTGATAGGCAGGAGAAAGGTCTCACGGGCTGGTGTTTGATACGAGACGGTCAGAATCTCTGATGTATTGGGTGAAAGAAGAGGATATGGAGACAAAAGGCTTATGTCCTTGGGGAAGTACAGTGACCTTTGAGAATCCTTTCGCAGATCTTCACAATGGTTTGGCGCATGGAATCCGGGATTTCTGCGGCATTTGATGGACCAATTCATCATTTTGATCGAAACTTTGGACACACTTGGTCCCTTGGTGTCGATGGATCCATTCAAGACATACATGTATTTTCTGCTGATGCACTCTTTACACACAGCAGTAATTAGCTTGGTCTGAACATTGAACCCCCAGTTGCAAGCGACCTCGCAGAGGGAGAGAGAGAGAGAGAGAGAGGGTATTTGTTCCAGATATCAAATTCGGGATCGGTGTCAGGAACTTTCTTGATCCTATAGCCTATAGACATTTCCCCAACAAGAACGCCGGGCTGTTCAGTCTGATCTGGAACATCACGAGACCGCTATCATCCGCTATCATCCGCTATCACCTTTTTTTGCCGATTTCGGGTCTCATTTAGGACGTCTTTCAGATGGGTGGGCAGAGGGGTATGGATGAAACCTGGGGACCCACGGTTCGAACCGTGTTCCGCGTCCCGGGAAAGAACACCGAGAGACACGCGCCCAAGCAATTGGTAAAGAGAAAGAAGAAAGAAGAGAGTTTTGCGTATAGAGGAAGAAGAGAGGTTGACAATAGAAGAAGAGAGTGTGTGTGTCGTCTCTTCTTCTATTGTGTCTTGTATTGATTCTCCTGCCGGTGTCACACCGGCTGCACCGGCTGCTTCTGGCTGCTTGGCCTTGGCTCAGACATGCCGTGTCAATTCACACGACTGTGGCGTGGAGGCCCAACTGGTCCGGGTGGCGACGGTGGTCCTGGTCGGCCGGTGAAGACGGTGCCGCCGCACCGTCTGGACGGAGGTCCTGGTCGGCCTCGAGGCGATGGAAGAGGTCCATGTGACCAAGTCAGTTGATCAAGAGGTCCATGTTGTCATTTCAGCATTGTCATCGAGAGAAGGATTGAACGGTTGACTGGTTGATCCTTCTTTTTGGGAGTCGGCGAGTGGTGTTGATAGCCTGATGTTGGAGCTCTGTGACATGTTGCAACATAACCCTGAAAGGAGTGTCATATTTCGTTGGAACACAAACCTGAAAGTGTCAGCTGTATATTATATACAATATATATATATGTATCAAGGGGACCCATGGTATACCAGGGAGGTTAAAGAACATGGGGATCATTCCCTTTTGACCCACACCTTGCACTCTGTCCAAAAGAAAGACCAACTACCGGAGCGCCCCAACTACTAGCGCGCCATCAATTCTTGATGTACCTACAGAGGTTCAGTGACTGTAAATAGGACCCGGAAAACCAGGGGTACCCAACTAGGATAGGAATTGGTCCAACCACACCTCTTCAACCTCTGCTGGTATACATCAACGTCTTTTGGATTCTTGCTTCTGGTCTGACAAATCGAAACCCCACCCGAACCAAAACCACCTCTTCCACCAGAGTCTGAGGGCCCTGCCGCAGTGACCGGTCTGGGCGGTCTGGTCGGGACCGGATGAGGGCCTCTCCTGGAGGGTGGCTGGGTCTCGGCCTGGCAGTCTGCCCTGGGAGTCGTTTGGAAATCAGTAGGTTGTAAGTAGGATGGGAGGAAACCTGTCATGTGGTTGAAATGAGTTGTACCAGCTCATAAGGGGATGCCAGGGAGGGTCTATTTAGTCATTGAGTTTGTTTTAGTGCCGCTCAGCTGAGGTAGAAGAGAGAACATCCAATTCGTCCTTTTTCAAGATTTGCATCACGGGGCAGTCTCGTCGATGTCTGCCCAGGCGCGAGAATGACGGAAAAAACCGTTTTCGCTTTTCGCTCTGTGTGTTGGTCCCCACCGAGGTCGGTCACACCACCGAGGTCTGTCCGGATCAGTGATAGACCTCGGCCGTTGGGAATTGTACCGCTCGTGTGGACAGAAACCCGGATCCACTGCCACCAGGTACGGTGAGGACGGAGACGGTCCTTGATGTAGGCGTTAGGTCGCCAGGAGGGTCCAAGGACGCCTTCTGAGGTACGGTGGATCCGTGGATCCATAGGGATATAGAGTGGTTCTTGGAGGGTAGGGGGGTTCCTCAAGAAGATCTACTCGCTTCGGGATGCGGATTGACCTTTGTGTTCAATTTGTGTTCACTTCTTCCAAGTTGCTGTGGGAGAGGTGAGTTTGAGCAGGATGCTCCTCCCTCTAACATCCTCGAACCATTTCGCAACATGGACTAGGGAGTTGCTGGGTTTCTTCATCAGCTTGGATCAGCTTGGAGGGAGGGTCCCAAATGCCATTCTTTCTGCGAGCATGACTTCAACTAGAGTCTAGAGCAGTTTCTAAATTGTACCCTAAGAATCTGGGCCCTCAAACAGATAGGGTTTTGCGGGCCCAGACCCCTGCTATGGAGGGTCCGACCCCTGCCATGGAGAGCCCAAGGATTCTTAGGGTAGGAGGATTTGCATGATTGTTGAGCTATACGGCACAATCATCGGCTCCGGCTATAGATTCCCATTCTCCCGTAGTTCATTTGGTATGCGTCTATAAAACATATACATACACACGAAATCAACTTTTCGAAACTGTTTCCGTCTGGGATGGTTTGAAACACCCTTCAGCGTTACGTGAAACACACCGAGGTCGACCACCCACCCCGCCCACGAACGACCCTGCGCCAGGCTCCTGGGCCCAGTGCCACCAGCGTGAGTTCTGTGAAGGCGCGGAGCCTCCGGCCGGGGGCGAAGGGGAGCGAACGGTGTCGTCCGCAGATGGGAAGATCAAAGACACAAGGGGACACTGGTCTCAGGTTTTGGTGGATTGGTTCATATTCTATCCACTCCAGGATGCTTGTATACATCTATACTGTAGGGTATCTCCCAGTAAACCAGTCACAGGAAGGGTCAAAGGACAATACGTATTTTTTGAGATGTCAGCCTGTAACCTAACCATCATCCATCCACTGAGTCACTGACCTGGTCATATATGATACTCCAATGTAGATCAATACATGGTGTAGACCAAACTTGTGTAGACTTGCCCATTCACGGTGGAGTTGGCTCACTTGGCTCCTCCTTTTTTCTCCGTTCGATGCGATCCCCGAAGCTGGAGGAACCCGCTTCGCTCGCTCCTGGGCCTTTCGTGTCGACTGGTCCAGACCCGTGAGGAAGTGGTTTCGGAGCACCCACCTGAAGTGGTTTCGGAGCACGTGCTCCCATCGTGGAGAGCACTACAAGTTCTGTGCACCTTTTTTAAAAGAACTCAGAATCCTAGGACTAATAAGCAAACAGATGAGAGAGATATGGGACCATCAAAGAATGCCAGTCCAACATACACCAAATCAGCGACACCCCATGATCAGATATAGATGTTTGACATTGTTTGACCGGGGAGATGAACATCCAACACAGAAAAACCGCGTCATGTTCGGGGCCAAGGGTCGCCAAGAGTGGGCCTGAGATCTGATCATAGTCTTGGACGGCTTCGCGAGTGGATTCCGAGGTAGATGAATGGGAAGGAATTTTGGACAGACCAGCTGTGCGCCCCGGCCGACCTGCACAGACCTGCGAGACGCCTGGCGTGCTCCGTAATCCTTTTTCTCCCCGCGCGGGGTGGGGGTGGGGTGGGGTGGAGGATCTTTCATTTGCCAGGTCACGTGCAAGACTTGGGCTCGCGACTCGCATGACCTGTTTGATTTTGAAGCCCATCAACTGCTGCTCGGACCGGCGGATGCGCGGTGTTTTCTTTGTTTTTTTTTTCGAAAGAAGCGCCGGGGTGGGACAGGCAGGACAGGCAGTGGTAGGACAGGCAGGATTCCATCGGTGATCCCGATCAGTCATGGAAGAAATCTTTGGCCTCTGTAGACTTGGATGACGATTCCAGAGAGCAAACCACGTGGAAAAATGACACCTATATCATATATATCCATGTGGAGGCCAAGCCATGAAGCGCCTTCGGAATTGGAGCTTGAAGGAGAGATAGGACCTCAGATAACATAGACAACATTTCCTCATCTCACCAACAGTTGGGGACCTGATCTTGAAGGAGTACTGTACATTTCCACATGTGTCATGTCAGGCACCTGTGCTTGATGTGAAGCGAGCATGTTTTCACCGGCCCCATACAGTGTGGCACCAGCCTGGACCGACAGAGGTTTGTCGGATTTGTGGCCCTTCAGATTGCCCAGACTTCGGGCCCGTAAGTTGACTGGCGCTTGGCCGAGGGCTGACGAGCCCCCCCCCCTGGAGATCCAGCCATTTTCCTCATTCCACGCATGTGGCGCTAGTCCGCAAGTTGTGGTTCTCAAGAGCGCCATGGCACCAGGGGAAGTTGGGCCATGCTTCAGCCGCTCCAGCATGGCCATTGCGCTCCCTTCCGAGGCACCAGCAGAACTTCACGGTGCAGAAGTCCTCGATCTGCGTGCGGAGCAGCACGGAGGCGAGGTTGTTGAGCGAAGGTGAAGAGATCTGAAGAGGCTTTGGTCTAGTGCTCATTGGAGATGGGGTTTGTGTTTCAATGATGGACCCCCCTCTGTAAACAGTATAATAGGCTTTCTGCACGCGTGTTTCATCTTCCAGGTCCTGGCGGGGGGATCTCCCCTTACACCACTCTCTTGGAACGCAACGAAAAAGGGCCACCATTGCATGACCTGGTACACTTCTAATTCTTGTTCACCCGAAAAACGGATCACCCCTGTCGCTCCAGAAGCTGGTCCGAGTTCACGACCCGGGTCGACGTCCGTCCCCTCCGTGCGCCTGGCACGAATCCGATGTCGGTGAGGTCCGATGCCCCGACATCGGACGATGCGAGAAGAATCGGTGTCACGGACGTTCAGCCGATCCACGGACGTTCAGAAGATCTGTTTCCTCCACTGCCGGTCGGATGGAGTGGGGGGCGAGAGAGCTCGACGTGGGCCCCTTGGGCCGCTGTGGATTCCAGATCGCTCAGTGCCAGGGGTTGTAGAGGATGTCCACGAGAGCTCGCTGCTCCTGAAGCTCCTTGCTCACGATTCATGCTGCACTGTCCCTCTCTTCTCTCACGACCCTCCATCCAGAGGAATCTCGTTTCACCCATGTTCCTCCTCGATCTGTCCTCCTCGATCCGGCCACAGTCCACAGTCCACAGCCTTTGACGCTCTCCTCACATCATCACGAGGACCATTCTGAAACAGATGAAACTGAAGAACCAACAGATGTCTTTGGTTCAAGAAAATAGAGTGCCATCCAAGCCCATTGGTAAACGACAAATAGCACAACCTGCTGGTTGCTGGGTCTTTTTTCAAGCCAATTTGGGATCACTAATAGTGAAGTAATATCTGTTTTGGAAGACTCTATAGTGGATATTGGTGATTGAGGCACATTCTGGCGGAGTGCCCAGACAAAGGACCAGACTCGCACACAACCACATCACCCAGATACTCTATCTCTGGAGTTCATGTCTCCATTGGGCCCCCTTTCCACTTTGATCTGTCAATCTGTCCCCTGGGTAATGTTTGGATAGCGTACCCCTCTTTGCGTCTCATAACCTGCAAGAAATACGACGCCAAACGCACGACAAACTCTGGCCAGACGCTCTAAGGTTGCAGACCGTCGCTCTTAGGTTGCGGACCGTCGCTAGTAGGTTGGAGGCCATCTCTATTACTAGTAGGTTCCTTTTGCTAGGTTAGAGGCCATTCTCTAGGTTCCTTTTTGCTACGAACGGTATGAGGTTAGAGGCCACACCTCGTTCGTGTTTCAGGTGCAGATGATGAGCGAGAGGGAGGTGCCACCCCAGAGCGGTGACCCCCTGCTTCGCCTGGTGCAGCGTGAGGGCACCTTCTGGGTCCCGGTCTCGGTTTCTGGGGGGGTTGGATGGGCCCCCCCCCCCTCCTTGGGTTTTGGTAGACATGGGCCAGGGGGTCAACACACTCCTATCCTGAATGGTAAGGGGTATGGGTATGAGGGTGAGATGGGATGGGAGAAGAGCGAATGCGCGAGTTGTGTGTCCCGCGTGTCGCCGCCGCATTCTTTTTTCCGCCTGAGAAACGAACATGAAGCGCCGCAATCGGTTGAGGGATGCAGTTCCCCTTTTGCGGATTTGGGGCTGCCACGAGATGTGGGTGTCCGAAACCTCACAGAAGGGTCTTTTGCCATCTGAAACGAGGTATAGGCATGGCAGGGCCCAGGTGAGTTCGCTGGTCGTCCGACGGAAGCTCCGTAGACCCTGGAAGAGACCCACACGGAACCTGGAAATACCTGGAAGAAAGACTGGAAGATAAAGTTTTCCAACAAATCTAGGAGCCAAATGAATAGTGCAAGCGCTTTCCATGCTTAGTAGCGTACTGGTAGCTAGTAGCTTGCTAGTCCCTTACTTAATTAAGCGCCGACTGAATTAAGTAGGGAGGGGCGAGCGGGCTAAAAGAAAAACACATTGGGTTGTATTCATTGTATTCAGGAACATCGTGCTCCAGTTTGGTCCATTTTCATCTTCCATGTGGGTCTCTTCCAGAGTGTGTTTCTTCAGATTCCATTCGTCCCCTCGCCTTGTAGACTGGATCCCTTCTCTGATGAATGCATGCACCACCAACAAAGATCGATCACCCAAAAACACCGGTTTTCGCAGCGGTTTTGGCATGCTTTTGCTACTGCACAGCTAGGGATTGGGTTTCTCCTTCCAGTTGCACTCCTCCACGTCCCCTCTTCTTTCGATCGATCCATACCGACCTCAGGTCGACAAGGCCCAGCCGCCCCTTGGGCGCAGAGGGGATGGGGGTGGAAGGTGCAGATGGAAGGTCCAGAAATCCGAGGGATTGGGTGAGACCAGACACAACTACCAGGACCCGACGACCTGCCACCAATGGAGACCGACCGACCTGAGACAGGGCCTAGGGTCCTTCCCAGGCCTCAAGTAACAGCCTGGCTGTTGTAGGGTGCTGGTATATGGGACTGGCATGACATGCATTGGGGTGGTTGAACAGGCGCCATTCATGTAGGTGTGAAATCCGACGAGCATTCATATGGAAGCAGATGGCATGGGCTGCAAGAGCATGTCTGAGGGTCATGAATAACAAGGATTTGGGGGGCACCGTTCCCCTCCGGAAAAGGACATTGAAAGGCTTCGGCATAGCTACGGTGGTCTATAGACGTACACCGTAGCTATGCGTTGTGGGCTGAGGCTTGAACTTCATGAAGCACCAGGTTGTCACCAGCCCCGAAGCAGGGCAAACTTGTTTTCTGCGATTTTCCAGGATATTCGATGGCGCCTTTTGGATGCCCGATCCGCATCACGTGACCTGCAAACAAGTGAGCAGCTGGTCGCGTCTGTTGGACAGCAGACAGCTTGCCAAGAGGTAAACACATGCTGAACCCTGCCTCCCAGCTCTCTGAAAGGACGGCAGCATGCCTTGGGGAGAGTTCGGGATCACCAAAAGTCTTCCTTTCCAATTCCACTCCAACCTTTGTTCATGGCCGTGCTTGTTGACCTTGCTCGGGCGCTTGATGCAGAATAGACCGTCCAGAATACATCAGAATACCATACACCGACCTGATCCTTCCACCCAAGACCTTCCAGCCACTGCGCACTGCGCATCATTTTTCCATGGCTGAACCCCCTCGCTGAACCCCCTCATTCAGGTCGACTAGCTCCAAGAAGCTTTGGCTCGTAGTGCAGCTTGGATCAAACTGGACTGGACCAAACTGCTGTGGATGGGATGGCCAAATGGACGTGACCCAGAAAACCGATCCAACTCGAAGGGTTCTGCAGATTTCACCGAGTGAATCGTGGTTTCGAGATGTTCAAGATGTGTTGATGACAACGGTGATTTCACGACACTTCACACCTCACACGGTAAACCCAGGACCCAGGACCCAGTATACCCAGTCAGGACCCTTTGGTGCATCTTCCGGACTGACATATTTACATACACCGGGTTTGGTCTACATCAGGGGTCAGTGTCATGTCTGTCAAGTGGTGCGTCATGATACATCTTCTGACCCTTCCTCCTATACCTCCTTCGCAGCGTGAATCCCTTTTTGCGGTTGGTCGCCTCACCCCCCCCGGCCCGGACGCCCGGTCGCCGCGTCGTCGTCTCGCAGCGAGCCGCCGGACGTTGGGTCGAACGCCCCGAGGAGAGACTTAGTGCAGAGCAATCATCGACTTCAGGAAAGCGATGCCCGGACGCCCAGAACCGGCCACGGTCCAGACCGGTCCAGACCGGCCACGGTCTCGGTCTATACCGTCCAAGTTTTAGATGTTGGTCTACCGCCCGGAAATGAGCTGGACGAGTGAAAACACGACAGGTCCACCAACCATTTCAAACATCACCGGACCTCGGCCCGACCCATGAGACGACCGACACGACCGACACGACCGACGGACCCCGCCGAGAAAGCGCTGACCTCGCGACCTCGCGCGCGGAGGTCATCAAGCTGGGGCGCTTCAAGTTTCGTGTTCGGCAGCTGGTCGCTTCCGGTGGATGCCAACCGGAACTCAGGTCCGGCTTTCGGGGGACGGACGATGACGGACGCGGAATGGTTCCGCGTGCATGTTTTGAGGTTTTTTCGGGCAGTGGTTGTTTTTGAGGTTCGGGGCCAGTGATGGTGGGTGTGTCTTGGGAGAACTCGGAAGTATGTAGATTCTACGAATTTCATCCGAGTGAGATGATGGCGCCTTCGATGGGTTTTTTAGACGGTTCGTCCAAAGAAACGGCGGCTCATGGCGGAATGGCATGGGGGTGAGAGCTCCAAGTCTTTGCGGGCACATGGAAAGTGATTGGGGGGATTCCAGATTCATCCCCAGACACTCCATGTATGCCATCTGTGCCTTTGGGGTGCTTTCAGGGCATTTTTTCCATTATATTCCATACATGGAGATAACATGGAGTGTCTGGGCTCTGACATCCAGGCTGGTGCTTTGTTTTAGTGACACTGCTCAAGAACCACTCATTCGAGCTGTGCTGGAAGAGGACATATGTCTTCTGTTTTGGCTCGACGGGGTGCGTTTGTAGCCGTGCAGGTAGGTGCTGCCAGATCCAAGTCCTAGTCGTGACCTGGTTTAGACAGACAGTTGTGGTTCACAGGTGGATTTCCACCCAAGCTTGGAGCAACTGGGGGATCACCAGAGAAGAATCTCTAAGAGTTTGAATACCTGGAACATCCTGTCCAGGCGTCCTGGGTCGTAGTGTTCATTATGGCCCTGCCCCTATTCAGAGCGGATGTTGAAGAGGAAAGCAGCCTTAATTCAATTGCCCTCCAACTACAGAGTATATGTTTTTTCAAGGAACATCATTACTCGAATCCAGCGCTTCATTCTCAGCACTTTTGGTATGATTCAGAACTCCCGAACTCAAACAGACCGGGTTCCACCGCCCAATCGGATGAACAGACCGGTGGAAGAACCGACCCGACCGGCTGTTCAGATGGACCGCTGGACCGCTTGACCAGCCCTGCGCGCACGCATCGGCAGACCGACCCAACGCTATAAGACCGGGTTCAACGGACCCGGTCGTGGTTTCACCTGTAACTTGGGGAAGAGGTGAACAGTGAACGACCCTGTAACTTGGGGGTCGACCCTTCAAAAAGGCTTGAGATCTGGTTGTAGTGTATCTACAATGGTGTATTGGGAAAAGACGATCAACATCTTGCAATTCCGTTTGAATCGTCGCTTCACACCCTTCGTTCCAGACCCTTCGGGACCGCCGGCACCCCACGTCCATCTCCAGCTGCCTCGCGCTTAGCCCGCGCTCCGCGCGATGGCGTGCACCGGTCTTCCACGTGTGTGCCGCGGTGCGCTGGCGGCCGTGGCCCTCTGGAGCGGTCGGGATTCACGCGGGACCCACGCGGGACCCGGTGGTGGCGGCGATTGGCCTCCGAGTCGCCAGGGCCCACGGAACAAAGACCGAAGATGTCCGCGGCAGGCGGTTTTTCATGTAGACTGTGGATTCATACGCCCCTTTTTATATACATGGCCTTTACCTCTTCATTCATGTGGGGGTTGTATGAATCAAGAGTCTATATATTTCAGCCTCCGTGCGGGTTGGCATCCGGTTCAACACCCTTTGGCCCAGATGGCGCTTGGAAAAAACCATGCGGGGGGGGGGGTGGATGGAGCTCGGTGGATCTGAAGAGCTTTCGGTGGACGGTGCCAAACCGTCCCTTTGACCAGACATACTGAGGGGGTCAACAGAAGGTGAAGACCTGGGATTTGAGATCCTTTTTCTGCGAAAGACCTGTGGTTCCTCGTTTTTTTCTTCAGCCAAAAAGTCAGAGGCTACTTGGGACCTGCTGGGAAATGGATCAAAATGAATGAACACAAAGGCACAAACTTGGAAGATTGGACATGCGGCAAAGCCACTAGCAGATGTGTGTACACATCATATATTACTATATAATCATAGTCAGGCCGCGTGTTTCTTCCCGCTGGCTGCGCCCTTTCCAAAGACCCCGGCGGTTCACATCTTTTTTGGCACCAGGAGTCTGCCCTGTCGTCGAGTGACCCGGCTGGCATGCCGAGGCGACAGAGGGTGAAGGGACTCAAAAGGAATGGTTGGCCACTCGTTCATACCCGAGGGGCATGTAGACTGTTTCTTTGCCCTGCTTGCGATGATGCTTTGCAAGTCTTGCATCGCCCGTGGTTGGTTGGAAAAGCGGGTTACACGAATCCTCACCAACTATCTCATTGGAAGAGGAGATGTCAACCACAAGATGTGGTGTGGATCATAATGTGGATGAGACCAACATTTTGCTGGGTCACCCACCCTGTTCGGCCATTTAAGACATGTTCGAAGGTCGACCTGGATTCTTTTTTGGTGCGGGCCGTACAGTATACGCATTGGTGGTCTTTCACCTCAACACGGTGGTAAACAGCGGTGGTTTTTCGGTGTTTCAGCTCGTTGCGGGAACGAAGAAACCCACGGGCTCACTGGAACGGGCCCGGCAGCGAGCGGAAACAGTCACTGGAACGAATCGTTTGAGCCACGTGGGTCCACGTTTTGAACCGCCTAGACCTGCCTTTGCTTATATATACTTATTTATACCAGTCACATGTCGGGGTGGTGTTTAGTCCCATCCAGTGAGTGGATAGTAGGCACAGGACAAAAAAACCATGGATAGCACCCCGTCTTGTGACTGCTGGTACTTAATACCTATGGGTGACTCCCCTTCCTGGGAGATTTTTCTACAATTCTTTCCCGGTTCACAAGCAAAGAGATGGGCCGGCCTCAGTTCCCTCGATTTCACCGTTGAACTCCGGTGATGTTCACCGGGTCCAATTTCGCTTCCGACCGGCCCAACGGAAGGCAGCAGGGAGGTCGCTGGGTCGGACGTGGGGGCAGGTTTGTAGGTGCGCAATGGAAGACACCCTATAACAATCCCTATGGATCCAAGTACCGAACCTCAGAAGGTACGACTGTGACTGGACCCTCCTGGCACCTACATAGCGGTGTCGAACACATCACCGTACCTGAGGAGAAAGTACGACTGGATCCCTAGGGAATCATGGAAGTGAACAACGACATCCACGACATCTGTTTGGTCTTCACATCCTCCGACCCGACGATAAATCCCGTTGAGTGTCCATTCTTGGAGTAAGGGAGTCGTTGCTTCCATCACGGAGTCGTTGGAACGCTACGGCTCGGGCGTACGAGCCAAACTCCTGGTGTTGCTCAAGCCTGACTGCTCGGCCCCACGTGAGCCTCAGCGACACAGCGTGTCCGAAAGACCCCAGAAGTCCAGTTCGACTTCCAGTTCCACTGGCAGCATGCAATGAGACAAACGTTTCTTTTTTGCCTTTTTTTCGACAGACCCCTCCACCAATCTGGGCTGCTTCATGGCACCGGGACACTGCATGTCACAATTCACATCCGAGCACTCTTTAGACAAATTGAGAAGTGGTGTGCAAGTAAAGTTACAGGTACAGGTACGTCTGAAGCAATGCACAAGTCGATTTGAAGTCTTAAAAGTCTTCAAACCAACCTAAGGTGGCCTGGTCAGCACCAGTGGTGCACTTCGGCTCGCGCCTGGTGGGCCCAAAGCAGGCCATCGTGGGCCCAACGCGTTGGTGTCGAAGCGAAGCGAAGAGTGAAACCGGACGAAGAGCAGGGCGATCGGGATCGCATGGTCCGACGGGGATCTCACGGTTCTCCCAGTCAGGTAAGCCATGGAGCATCGAATCCGAGTAGATCGACTGAGCCTCACGGCTCGCTCCGGACCCACGTGCGAAGCGAAAGACCCGAGCACGTGGGCGGAGGCGAGATGAAGCAGGAAACATGGACTCATCCAAAGCACCACGAATCGTCAGCACCAGGTTTGTAAGTTGTAAGAAGCCGGTTTCTAATATGGTATTCGATTGACACGCCCTGACAACAAGAAGATCTGGACCTCAAAATCACAGACATGAAAGAAGACATCCGAAAGCTTTCATAATAGGGCAACATAAGTATATCTCTATGATCATTGGATAAAATAAACCAGGGCCCCCTAAGGGGTGGTGAATGGACATCCCTTAACCTCTAAGAAGCTATCATTAACCACCCCTTAGGGGGCCCTGGAATAGATGATCGGAGCTTAACATCGGTGTTTATGTTTTTTGGCGCTTCGCTTGTCCTTTCGACTCAGCGCAACTCAGCGCAGCTTGTGAACTGGTTCCAGTAGGAAGGGTGGATAGATAGTTAGACTCTTGATTAATCTAAGAGAAAGACATGCACACAACAGAATTTGTATGTATATATACATATTAGATCATATTAATAAACACACACACACACACCCATATGAAGAGGTTGTCCAATCCATGTTTAGGGGTCTTTCATTAATCAAGAGTCTAGATTCGTGAGGTAGATAGAGTATTGCCTGCCAGGTACTGGCATCTATGATGTCGTTTCCAGCAATTCCTTTCTAGTGAGTCTATCCTTTCCATCAGTTGTTTCTGCAACAATGCCCTTTATTTCAGTTTCTTGTGGGGTACTCTTGATTTGGAAGTCGCTACAGGAACTTCTTGCTGATCGACACACTAGCCACCTCCCCTTCATCCAGAGCCGCGCTCCATCCCATGCCACCCCTCAACTTGCCCCACCTCACACCCCACCGTTGATTCATCTCTTTGCCCTCTTCGCCACCCAAAACTACACCCCAATACCGGGCCATTCCCTCTATCTTTCTCGGTTCACGCAAGGTCCCGGAGGGGCTGAGATATTGCACCGACTTCATCACCACCGAAGAGGAGGCCGAAGTCCTACGCATCGTCGACGGACCAGGCTCGACTGGGTCGACTGCGGGCGGAGACGATGCCGACGCCGCCGGAACGAGCGAGCGAAGAACGAAGAGCTCTGGGGGAGCGAAGGTTTCAGTGGTGAAACCACACGGCGGGAGGTGTGTTTGGAAGAAGACGAACTGCTCAGGCTGCCCCAAAAGGGGTTTCCATGAATTTCAGGTGAAAAAGGTCGTTCTTTTGATCTGTCTATCGATGTGCCAGCACTTAAGTCTCATCCAAAAGAGGCTGGGAACGGCTCAGGGCTTAGATTTGCCCCCTTTTTGGGGGGGCATGCGATCAGACCGCATGTCATTCTAAGGGGGCATTGGGCCCTCATTGGGCACATCCTATGGTCCTACACTGCCGAGACCGTCGATTTTGTCATATTTTGTCAGCCGGCGGGTCAGAGCAGAAACCGCTTGTCCGGGTGGTCCTACCTCCCCATAGTGAAGTCATGGAAAGTCTAGAGCCCAAGTATTCTGGCTTCCAGTTTTTGCTGTCCAACATTTTGACCCTTTTGATCCTATACCTGCCACCTGCCACCTGAATGACCTATTTTCTGACCACCAAGCACTCCAAACTATTCGCGATCCCACTTCCTATCAAAAAAAAATGGAGGGTCCCTTCTTCTTCGGTCTCGCGGTCTAGCTCCAGCTCCCACCCCGCAGCGCCGAACCGCCGAGGCGCCGCGTGGATGCGGAAGATACGCCGAGCGCAGCAGTTCTTCGGCGTGTGCCTTGGGGCGGCCACGGCGCGGGGTTTGCGGCGCCGGCGCAAACCGGAAGACGCCACGGTACGGGGAAAGGGGGGGGGCGGGGTTTGGCGCAAACCGGCGACTTGGGTTGTGGATGTTTGTTGATGTTTTTGGGGCGTGTAGCCTGTTTTTGGCAGGGCTGATGATCATGAGGGCATTTGTAGGTTTCTGGCTAGTCCAATGGCTGAAGAAGCGCAAGGAAGTGCAAGTAAAGGTTGAGCTTTTTGATGTTTCAAAGACTTTAGTGGATTCCAACCCTGTGGATTTCTGTTGAGCTTTTTGTAGCTTTCTGAACCTGTGGATTCCAACCCTCGCAGTGGCTTCTTCTTCGGCTGAGGGTCTACTATCAGACCACTCAAGAGGTGCCTGAGCTGCAGCCGACCAGTTCCAAAGGCAGTCAAGGACCGTACTCGACGTACTCGACACCGGCTGACCATACTCCGACGGCATTGGGCTTCGGACCATTCGAAGACATCGGAACCAAAAGGTTCAACCCCATCCCCAGACACGACCAGTCTGGGACTGCCACGTTTTCGGACTGCCGCCGAAAGACCCTGAACCCCCCTGGCACCACCCCACCTGGCCGTTTCTCGGTAGTCCGCCAGTCCAGTGAGTCTGGATCCCACCTGACTCCTTGGACAGTGACCTTCGAACCGAACGGGGGACTCAGGAACCCGAAGCAAAGGCCGTTTGTATCGAAGAGCGCTGGAGCGCTTGGACTCGAGCGCTGGTGAGGGGATCCTGGAACGAGAAGACATGAAGCGGCAGCAATGGTCATTCCCTGAGACTGTTGACGAAAGCGTAGACCATCCTGAGGATGCAGGAGGCGGTTTGGTTGCTGAGAACATATCTTTCAGATTCTTTCAGTACTCGAGTTGCAGCCATCAGGCTTTCCCCTATAGGTCTTTGACCCATTGGGGGGGTTCAGTCTAGGATATCGCAAGTCGTCCGAACTGGATCCCCCCCTTCGGAGGACCATACAGCACCTGACCCAGTCCCGTCGACCAGTCGTCGACTGCTCAGGACGTCCTCTGACGGATTTGCCGGAATGGCTCCTGGCGCGGGTGAGGCGGGGCACGCGCGCGGCGACGGCGGCAGAAGGGCGGCAGTGGCAAAACCGAGTGGTGTTTGGCTGTTTTTTGGGCGGACGGCAGGCACCCACGTGTGGGAGGTTCCTGAAGTGACGTCTACGGGAGTTGCCAAGCGGAAGAAAGGGAGCACTTGCAGAGGGTCTGTGCCGCGAATCACTTGATTCACCAGGAGCTGCTGGACTTGTTGAAGTGAGATGCAAAGATTGATAGACTCGGGCCTTTACAAACCGGAGGGTCCAGGGGAGTGACCTGATTTGATGTTCCTGGCGCAGTCAAGACGTCGATCCAAGCTCTGAACTGAACCATTCTCGGTGGTCGACATGGACACCCCTTTATGACCTTTTTTCGGGGCTATGAATGGACACCCGGGTCCCCGCCGTGGTGCTGGTTGATAGTATTTACCTGATTTGTGGCGAGTCTTTACCCCTTTTCAACTGTCCACTGGGATGTTTGGCTGAACCGCTTCCGCTGACTGTCGGGGGAATCGAGAAGGTCACTCTGATGAACACATGGTTATGGAGACTTGGCCCCTGACCGTGAAATGAACCAAGTAGGGGCCAAGTCAGGGGCCATTACCACCCCCCTACAATTCCAAAGAGGTAGGTGGTGAACTGTTAGATGGACCGACTTTGGCGGAGTCACGAGACCCGGACGCCACACTCGACGGCTTCATGGATGAAGCGCTCCAGAGACGTCCCTGGGTCCGGCGGAGCGAAGAGATGAAGATGTGAAGCGCAATGAAGAACACCAGATGTGCAAGTTAGAGCTAAAGATGTACAAGATGACTACACGATGAAGAGAACATGAAGACAACATGAAGGCAACATGAAGAATTGATGAATACAAGATGAGTACAGGATGAAGACAAGATGAAGACAACATGAAGACAGGATGAAGACAAGATGCAGACAAAATGAAGTCAAGATGACAAAATGAAGCATGAAGACCAGATGAAGACAAAATGAAGACAAGATCACGATGGAGACAAGATCAAGATGAAGACAAAAGGAACAACATGAGGACCAGACGAAGACAATATTAAGACAAGATGAAGACAACATGAAGACAAGATAGAGGAGGACATATAGACAGCATGAAGAGAAGATGAAGACACAATGAATACAACATGAAGATAAGATGAAGGCAAGATGAAGACACGACGAACACAAGATGAAGTCAAGATGAAGACATAATGCAGACAACATGAAGAGAAGATGAAGACAAGATGAACAAGATGACCATTTTTTGCTGGCTGCACATATTTTTTTGAAAAGGGATCCTACACTTCTCGTGCCAATCCAGCCGGCCTCTCCTGTTGGCAGGTCCACCGGTCTTTTTGATGCAGGCAACGTCGGGATTCGACGATGTCGGGGGTGCGGCAAGCGGGTCTGCGAGTCCGTTGGCAAATAGATAAGGTTAGGTAAAGACAGGTTTGATTGGTAGGCCGACTGGTTGATGCGGCTTTTTCACCATCAAGTCTTGCGACCTGTCATCGATTGGATCTCATTGGCCCACCTCTTAGATACCTTGAGGGCGGAGCAGATAGCTTTTTGCAGCCAGGGTGGTGCGGACAACGCAAAACCAGAAACTTCGTAGAGTCTGGCATATGATCTACTGGCATGAACCACCTTTCACACACCATGCACTGCAAGCAAGACTTCAATTTTCACTCATCTTCTTCACAGTCGTCTACCTCTACAAATACTGATACTCCATTATGCATAAATCAATGCATTGATACATGGGATCATTTCATGTATGTCCGGCATGACCTTTGCTGCCTCTCCGGAGCCCCCCAAAGCGAGCCAGGCCCCGGCATTAATCAAGTCCTGGCCAACGAGTATTTGGAAGATAGCGGCATTGGCAGCCACGTCGAGGACTGGTCACAGCTGAGGGTCCCACGTCCTGCCGAGCTTTCGGGGTGGGAAGGTCAGAGTTCCAAGAATTCCTGGGCTGAAAAAAGAGGAGATGGGGAGAATGTCGAAAGCTCCAAGGGTGAATCATGGAAAAACCTGGATCAAGACGTGACGAAGACGCGAAAAGCGCTAGCTAGTGGGTGGGTTAATTGTACGAACGATGTTGTAGGACAGATTCTACCTACCTCACCACTGAAGCGGTTGAGGCCATTTCCGCCACCTCTACGGTGCCACTGATGGCGGAGGTGCCCCCTTCACACCTCAAGGGCCGTTCCGGCCAGGACCCGGCCGCCGGGCCAACCGTGGTGACGCTTTCGCTGCTGCAGCCGGTGGAGCTCACCCTGCAACGCGCCGAAGATGGGAAGCCACGGCCTCGGGACCAGCGAGATCCCGAGGCCAAGGGGACCGCTCATCGGGAGCAGGGGGGCCGATGAGCCGGGGCGTGGGGGTGTCGTGGGGGTGTCGGCGAGCTGGATCTTCTGGTTGAATTCCCAAAGAATTTGTGCCGCTGCTGGAGAGGTCCAAGTTTCACGAGTTGTGCTCCAGGGTGACGGTTCAAACATGTTCAACACCTTGAACAGTTTGTCGCGAGGCGCAGTGGGTAAAGACTTCGCCTGGGAGTTTAGGAGGCGGAAGACTCTTCAATTTCTTTGGTTGGCCACCCTTTGCGTGGAGACCCTCCAATCTTTTCGAGCCTTAGTTGAACTTCCTCCTTTTGCCAGAGGTTGCATATACATCAGCAACTTGAAGAGATTTCTGGGCCCAAAGACATGGTATTGATTGCCCACCCCCCGAAAATGGGTGTATCACTTGCACTAATACCTTATTTTTTTACTTTTTTCTCCTGGACCCGATTTGAGATGCCAGGTTTCCCAATGCCCTGGGTGTGTTTCTTCAACTGCGCTGCCCCTTCGCAACGCGGTCTTTTGCTTGCACCACAAAGGCAGACCACCAACCTTGAATTCTTTTCTTGCAGCATCAGCTCCCTCGCACCCCACGCGTGGCGCCGGCTCTTCGTTCGCTCGTCGTCAGGATTTCATCAAGGTTCTGCTGGAACCTTTGAGTCTGCTGGTTCTCGAGGGCCCCAGCCGCTACAACTTCACGCATGCCATTCGCCAATCGCCCCTCGAGCCAGCGCTTCCTTCCGGGGACTCCGGTCGCGGGCGCGTTGGGCGTCCCGCACCCGCGGTAGACGGCGGTAGCGAGACCGCTCGTGGGGAGGGGGAGGGAGGGTCGGTTTCGCTCCGTGGGGGGCGGAGGGTGGCGGGTGGGTGAGATGTCTTCGGGTCCCAAGCGCTACATCGGAGGAGTGAATGGCGATCTTGATGATTCTTCGAGTGGTGGTGAGAAACCACTCACCAGGGAACTGGTGGCTTTGTGTTCCGGTTAAGCCTTGCAGATCAGTGGGGAACATGTTGTGAACTTCCCGACGGCCTCGCGCTTTCCGTGAGCTCTAAGGAAACAGTCTTGAAAAGACGCCTTCGTCGGACAAGTGGATCACTTGTCGGACACCAAGAATTGCCTAGAACCTGTCAGGACCTCTATTTTGGACCACCAACCGCCCAAAATATGGTCCTTTCCTATATCAAAACAGAGGTCATGTTTGGGTGTGCGACAACCATTTGATCATGACATTCAGGTGGCTCCGCTTGCGGATGCGACATGGATCCTGACCGACATTCGTCCGGGTCGAATTAGGTGTCAGACTTTCTCGAACGCATAAAAACGCATTCTTTGTTGGAACAACATGTGTAACATTTCATGGGGTCCTTGGCAACCACCACTGGGTGTCTACCCTGCCCTGTTAGAAAAAGAACAGTGCATTCGAGTGCCTCCAGTTTGGGCTTTAGATCTTCCATCATTATTTTTTTGCAAGGACCTACCAGCTCTGGTTCTTGCCGGATCGAATACTTCTCGTTTGGCCCAGGAAGCGAGTGCCTTTGCGCGATGGCGGAGTGCTGCGGCGGGAGAAGAGCTTCCGTCGGGTGTCCTTGACCTTCCGAGGCGACCGGAATCCGTTATGTTCTCCGAATCATGACCTACTGCCCTGTGGCACGGGCTGTGGCATGGACTGCCCGCAAGCCGCGCTATGTTCTCCCAAATTCCTGGAGAAAGCACATCCAAGGGATGGGTGAAGAGTACGGGATCGGAAGATTTGAGTTGAACATGGACCGGTTGTGGGAGAGAAGCAACGCCAAAGACGGTCTCTTAAGACCCTTGCAAGGTGCCAGAGAGTTGTAGACCATGAAGGCCAGACAGGTGATGCTCGGATTCGTGAGGATTTCAGGGCTTCGAATTGGACTCCCCTTGCTGTTGAGGTCCAAGTCTTAGACTTTGTGTTATGAGCCTCCAAGCTTGGGTGGCTTGCCCGACCTCAGAGCGTCATAGGTTTGTTTGTGGGTGTTGTTTTGTTTTGTTTTGTTTTGGTTGGTTGGTTGGTTTGTGTGTTTGTTTGCTTGCTTGCTTGCTTGCTTGGTTGGTTGGTTAGTTGGTTGGTTGGTTGGTTGGTTTGTTTGTTTGTTTGTTTAAGTTTGTTTGTTTGTTTGTTGCTGATGTCACAGGGAGAACATGACAACAAATTGTAGGCCTTTTGCAAGTCCAAGGCAACTCCTTGTTTCCCATGGAAGCGTGCAACCATGTCCACCATGTCCATTGCGAGCACGCATCTTTGGATTCATTTCTAAAGGAGTCGAAACTGTGTGGTTTTGTCCTGTTTTGGCAAGCCCTCCTGCTGGGCCACTGGACTTTTCAGAGCCTTTCTGCGCTTTTTCTGTGCTTGGTCAGGCATCCTGGAACGCCAACGCAGCGCCATTCGTAGCGACCTCCCCGAGGGTTACAGGACCTATTCCGTGCCGCAGCCGGAGCTCGCGCAACAAAAAAAAGAAGAGCGGAGGGACTTTGATCTGCCCAACGGCCGTGGGTGGAGAGCAACACCCGGATATTTGGACATTGACACGGGTGTGTCTCCAAAAGAATGCTTAAGCATTCCCAGGAAAAGTGGATCACCTGCAAGTCACCCCTTTTTGGGGGATTGGGGACGCCCCACTAAACACTGAACCTGCCGATACAGCAGCCACCTCAGCCAGCAAATGTTCTGAAGTTGAGTTGCAGATCCTGAGCTGAAGTAGATCTATAATATAACTTAACCTTTCTTTTCCAGGGAAACGGCGCGGGGGTCAGAATTGAGGTCCTCATTTGTGGGACCTTCTGTAACAAGGATCAGCTTCCCGACAGACGGTGGCCGAGTCGGAACGGGTTTTTCACAGGTCATTTTCCTTGGAAGAACACCGTTCAGTACCCTTTGATACTTACTACCCTTTCGGTTTTCGACTTCATGTTGGATTTCTGCCCAGGTGCCCGGGTCAGCCCGTCCGCCCTTCCTCAACATCCTCGGCGCCTCGATGGTTTTTTGGGCCGAAAGAGGGGAAACAAAATGCTAATTAGGTGATTCGGAAGAGGTTAAACCTGCTTCTGAATCTAACCCTTTTTTGAAGAACATCCAAGGTGGTTTCTTACAAACCAAATCATGAAACAACACCCAAAGCAAATCAATGCCAGGTTAGATGATTCGGGAGTCATCTGCTGCGCAGTCCGGGTGCCTGAGTCGAGAGGTGAGCACCAGGCTGTGGGTCCTGAGGGGTGAGCACGAGAAGCACCGCACCAGGCTTTGCCAGCGACATGAAGTCGGAAGTTGAGGATATGGGCTTCGTCCATCCGTAAAACAACATGGGAAGTGTCAAGTGGTTGGGAGACTCCCAAATGGCAAGTCGTTCTTGAACACTTATTACTGTTTTGGATTTTGCGGATCGTTGGAACGATGGATCATGAATTGTTTTGTTTCTTGGTAAAGAAACAACCACAAGCAGATATAAGCAGGCCCAGATAGAGATGCAAGGAACATCACAGCATTCTGGAAGCATTTGGCATGTACCACAGCATTCTGGGTCCAAATGGTCGGCTCGCCGAACGTCCGACGGTCGGACGTTTGTTCCCGATCGATTTCCCGTTTGGATTCGATCCGCCACCTGTTTGGTTCGTTGTTCAGAACCTTTGGACTCTCGATCGGATGGCCGCTCGGCCGCCCAGGTAGAGCCCAGTTCCACCGGAGAGTCGGGGAAGCTCAGCCTTTGCACCGGGCGGCGTGGCCGAATCCGATCGGTGGTGTGGAGCTGAACTTCATACGACAATGAATATGAATATGCAGTTCACCCTTCATCCCAGACACGACTAATGGGACCCAGACACCCTTCATATTCACCCTTCATTCGGCACCTACAGATGGAGGGTGAACTTCATACGACCATGAATATGAATCCCAGACACGACCTGTCTGGGACTGGTCTATTTACCCGAGAAACGGGCGTTCGGGCTGGTTGACTGGGGGTTTGTCTGGGGCGGTCGTCCAGCAGTCCCGGACAGGTCGTGTGTCTGGGAATATGATGCTTTTGGACCAGCAGTCACATGTCGGGGTGCGATCCATGGAGGTAGTCGGGGTGCCCATTATCCACTCACTTAGGGACTAAATACCACCCCTGCGACATGTTGAGACGTTGAAAGCCAGGACCAGGCCCAGGATTCGCTGCTCTCCTCAGGTCCCGGGGACGTCGGGCACCGCCTTTGCCCGTGTTTTCGTGGTTTCGGGTTGTGACCGGCTCGGGTCGGGTTCCTGGAGGTGTGGGGCGCTGTGGGGCCTCGGTGTAAGTATTTCTGGCGCCAGGGGATGATTCCAAGGTCACTCAGGTTCCAGATGTTCTAGGTCCTATAGGAATATCAACATATGGACACTCCGACGGCCAGAGAAGGACACCTGCCGTGCTTCATGGCTATGGGTTATGGGTCCTGGCAGCTGCGCGGACTCCAGTTACACCCTGAATGTGTTCACGATGTCATGCGCTGATGATGAGCGATGTCAAGCTAATTGCAATCGTTTTGCTGATGACAATTCCCCACACCCATATATCATATGATAGATAGAGCACATCATGATTATGTTGCTCTTCATTCCTTGCTCAACTCACTCTCACTCACTGTCAAGAGGCCAGGACTAGCAAGGTAGGATGGTTCTAGGGGTCGCCTGTTTCCCTGTAGCAGTGGTTATGCTTCATCCTTGGGTCCATTCGCTCCTGCCATGGGTCCTTCAGCCCGGCGGGTTGGTCCTTCGACCTCGGGTGTGGCTGAGGGGGCCGGAAGTGAACAAGCTCCTTTGCCGAATCTGTCTCTTGGAAGGTCCCGGAGAGGACGGGCCTTCCGTTGATGGTGACAGGGATTGGACGCTTGAAGCGGAGTGGGAGGTGGCTTCAGAGGGTTTCAGAGCCTTTACTTGGCATGGGAACCACACAGGCGCCCTGATACTTTTTTCGTTGGTGAGTTTTTCGACATGTTGAAACCACGAATCCAAAATGAGAATCGACTCAACGAGATCGAAGCTTGCGGATGATTTGGCATGATACTATAGATGGGGGCGTAGTGGCCCATTACCAGTAACACGACGAACTGGTGGGGGTCTCATTTTGGGGAACGTGAATACCGGCGACGAACTGGGAGGTGTTTTATGGTGTTTTTCACTTTTTCGCTTCAGTACACTCCGGAAGATTAACATGGACCCTGAGAATGGCACCCTCAAAGACGGTTTTCTCCACAAACCAAGGGTTTTCAGGGTCTCTGGTACAGTAGGGTACTTTTTTCGTGACCCGGAGAAGGGGTGTGCTCCTTCATGGGACCTCTTCCTACCTCTTCCGGCAGCGTTGCGGTGGAGGACGATCCCTTGATCGCGCCATGCCAATGCAAAGGTTCGATCGAGTGCCCCCCCGACTCGGCGACTCCTTCTTCGTCTTCAGTCGTTCGTGATCGGATCGGCTTCTTTCGTCGGAGACCCTGACGGAAGCCGACATACATGGTGGTACTTGGCATGATCCCAGACACTCCGTGGGACTGGAAGATATGCCGCCCCAGCCAGACCCTTTTGAAGCACCCCAACTGATCGGCAGTCCTATGCCAGTCCCATGGAGTGTCTGGGTATGGTGTCTACATGTCCCTGCCATGCCACATAACCCTCGCAGATCAAAGACATCACATGAAGGCGACGTGGTGACCCTCGCAGTTCACCCCCGATCGTCGGACGGCAAAGAGACACTTTTTTTCAATCCGAAGGCTACCCCGACAGGGTTTGCTTTTCACTCCGCTTCCGAATCAATGGGAAGACAGTTCTGATCATGGTGCCACTATGAATAGCCTGGGACTTGAAGCATATAAACATTAATACCCTGGTCTTCCTTTACTTCGGTGGTGCCACATCTAGTCGAACGGACTTCTAGGGAGGTGGACAAGCATACCGTGTTGCTTGATCATGCATGATTACAGCAATTCTCCACTATATACATGAACTTATGAGCCAAGGAGGACTGCAACTCAGCTGCAGTTCGCACTCAGCTCGAGCCAGAGGCACCCCCCCCACTGGGGTTCTCAGAAACCTCAGTGTGACTGGCCGAGATGGGAGAAGTTGATCATGCGAAGCATTCTTCAGCCCTTCGCAGAAAGCCTGTAGCCGAAGCACAATCCTGTAAGGCTGGTTTTGAAGGTAATTCTTTGTTGGCACGACTGAACAAAGGATTTCCCATTTATTGTGATGTGGACAAGGTGTGCGGGAAGAGCAATCATAACTGGGATTCCTCAGCTCCAAGTGACTCGCCATAAGGACGACCACGTCGCGCATCCTCCCCAACAGATGTGGGTGTGTACAAGAT
>CAXAMN010021696.1:974407-986469 GCA_963970005.1 Durusdinium trenchii
TGACTGAGTGACTGAGTGACTGAGTGACTGAGTGACTGAGTGACTGAGTGACTGAGTGAGTGAGTGAGTGAGTGAGTTTTTCGACTCACAGCAGTAGTTGTGGTCAATAGCACAACCTCCACACACACACACACATGTGTCCGCTTCAAACTTTCACCAGTCTTGACCCAGACCCCCCCATCCTCCATCGCCTTCCGCCTTCCCGCAGCGCCTCCATCTCCGGTCCTCATCGGATCGCTCAGCTCCGGCTCCGGCTCAGCCGTTTTCACCTCTTCAGGTACGTGCACTTGGGATGCCTCCGTCATTGGATCCGGGGCCGCCTCAACCTCGCGGATCGTCCCTTGGGCTCCTACTTCTATAGGCGCGCTTCGGCACCCGAACTCAAGCGGGGACAACGGGCCGAACTCCACCGGGGAAGAGCCACGAAGACGGGTGGCTTTGGGTCGATTGGAAGGTGGTCATGCAGATGACCTCAAACACTTGGAACAAGAAAGACAACCACGATGACGTCTTTTTTTCCTGCTTGGAGGTGCGAAAGAAACAAATGACATGGCCGTTGATATGAGAGGATCCGAGTACATAGGTATAATACGGTATACTGTATAACATGTTGATCTCATTTTAGCGGCGGGGGCCTACGAGACACGTGGGGCCGGCTCGATTTCAGCTCCACATCTATGCTTCGGTATGCCTGCTGGGTCGAAGCCTTCTTGGTCTTCGTTTGGAGGAAGTCGGTGATCGATCTGGGACCATCCCAGGTCTGGGCGATTCCTGCGGATCCGGTAGGTGATTTGAGGTCGGTTCCCTTCACTCGGTCAATCCCCGGACCATAGTCCCCATTGGGTCGATCCGTTGGGGGCCGATCCTCCAGTTCAGTCAGGTGTGGATGATGGCTACGGCATGCTACGGCTATGGTGATCTAGAATGGATCTTGGAGTTCGATGGCATTCATGGTTAGAGCCCGACATCCCGAGTCCACCATCCATTGACGGTTTGAGGGATTTTAGACTACAAAGCAGGGTCTTCTCGTTCCAGTCTTTCGTCCTTTGGGAACAATGCACTGGCTCCTTTAACGCTGCTGAACAAAGGCTGACCATCCATTCCTGTCGCGGTTCCGCCTCCGCAGCTGTTTGGGCTTCTTTTTGGGCGTCCAGGCCGCCCCGATCCCGAAAAAGATCCAGCGAAGCGGCACAAAAAACTAACTCAGCATGTGGCAGGCAGGGTTGAAGCAGATGGAGGACTCTCGGTTGGCCAGAAATTCGGGTGTGGCTCCAAATGGATTGGGCACCATCGGTGGATTTTGGGGTTTGGGCCGCGAGATTTCAAACATGTTGGCATGACTTGGGATGACTTTGGATGCTTGTTGTGGATGCTCCCCAGTGCATGTGGTTACGCAAGCTAGATACCCTTCAATGACCGACCCGTCTGCATGTAGGTTTACACACATTCACCCTCAGTTTTTCCAAGAGTTCGTGACCCACACAGCTCTTCAACTGTGCTGCAACATCCTGAATCATCTGGCTAGCATCGTCTGATCGGTTTAGGATCGCGGCTGATTTTGGTGTTCTTCTCACCTCCGATCCGCAAAGACCGGTGAGGGTGCTGATTGGTGGGTCTTCGTGGTTGGTATGGGTGTGCATTAGAATAGGGACACCTCTCAAAGACTCCCTGGAAGGAACGGAACAAAACGTGTCCCGTGACAGAACAAGAAGTCACACCCAGCTGTGGACCGCGATCGAGATCTCCAAGACGCAGGCGGAGCTGCAAAATCCACCCAAAAGTCTGGGTACTACCCGGAAAGCATTCCCAATTCCAATCGACCCATTGAGCTGATTTTTGGGTGAAGCGATGGAGCTTTGGTTGCAGTGAACGTTTTATCTACTCCAGAACAAGTCGATCCAACATGGATCAGCCAAAGTCGGTCACCCTTGTTGAGGTGAACCATGGTGAAACACGGCTCCAAAACCGCAGTTCTACGCACGTGCGGGTTGGAGAGTTCGGTCGTTCTACCCATGGGTGAAGCTTTTTCTGCTCCAAAACGAAACGGCTCCAGGGTCCGATTCTTCGGCGGATTCGGTACCGTTCACAGCGAACGATGGACCTGACCGTCTGTTTGCTGAAGTCTCCCGCGGTGGTCTCTGGGACGACCGAGGATAGGTTGCGCCTCCAGATGCTCACGGCCACTCGACCTTACGATCTTTGGACCTCCATGAGGTGTATGGCCACTCGACATCACTCGGCCATCAAACCGGCGAACCCGGACGACCGCGCGGACGCGCGCGCGCGCGCGGACGGACGGGCGTTGGTGGGCGTTGGTGGCCATTTCACACGAAGAACTGGAAACGACGCGGCGAGGAGGCATTTTCTTTGTTCCCGTGGGTGTCCAGTTCGCCCAATTGATCCAACTCCTCCAAATTTGATTTTGTGTGGAATGTGTACCTTTTTGGAGGTTTCCAGATAGGTGTACATGTATCATGGGCCACCGCATTTCATTGCTAAGATGTTGCATGATCCCCCTTCAGCAAGCACTGTCGACCAGATGCCAGCTTTCTTGAGTCAAATTTAGTGCACCAAAGTGTTCCTGTGGTTTTTGACCCTAAACCCTATAGGCCCTACACCCTGGTAGGTTGACCATGGACATGGTACGTTTGATGTCGTCTGTTCGGCTGCTTCCCGGCTGTCGGGCGTCCTCGCCATCTGACACAGATAAATGTCCATCCAGAGCATCCACGGAGCCCCCGAGTCTTGTTGTGCGGGGGCGGACACTTCCGGGAGTCCTTTGTGCGTTCGTCCCCCGCTATCTTTGGAAGTCCCGTCAGACGTCCGCCAAAACGGATCAACATGACATAAGTATACGTGATGGGACTTGGGCACTTGGGAGGCAACATGGAGGACAACTGGCCAAGCTGCCCCACACGGGGTCTGGTAGTTTGTGTCTGCTGCGCCTTGGCGAACCCAGAAAATCCCAGCAAACCATAGATCCCAGGTAGTTCACCATGGATCCCAGGAGCTTCATTTGGGTATGATGATCTATGATGCTCGTCTTTGGAACCACTGGTCACCCCACGCCTGGGACCTGCCTCTCCCCACCCCCCCAAGCGTCGCCACGTCACCCACCGTCCGAGGCCATCCTGAGCGCCTTCGGACTCGCTGCTGCAGCGCCTGGGCATCGAAGGGGGAACAAACATCGACGAGCGCCAGGAGAGGCATGGTGAGCCAGGACACCCTATGAGAATACAGACACCTTCTTACTGTTTTTTTTTTGGGGGGGTCCTGGCAGGTGTTTTTCTAGTATTTTTAAGCTGATACAAGCTGCTGCAAAACAAGTGGGACGCACCTTCTGAGCACCAATGGCACGTCTTCCCGTCGAAACGACGCCAGGAAGGCTGATACTGCACAGACCAAAGGGGCCGTTCAGTCGAAATCCAGATGATAGCTTTGTGAGCAAGAAGCTACTAGCAACAGGGGCATCACTACTAGTGGCAAGTGCATTGCTGCTAGTAACAAGGGCATCACTACTAGCAAGAAGAAGCTTGCACCGCTACTAGTAACAAGGGCATTACTACTAGTAACAAGAGAAGCTACTAGTTACAAGGGCATCGCTACTAGTAGCTTCTTGTTACTAGTAGTCACATACAACATTTTTTCCAAATCCGCGAGCAAACTTCGGGTTGCGACTTTGCTTTTGTCACAGGGTGTTGCACTTACTGTACCCACCATCCTGGGGCAAAAGGACTGGGTCATGAGGGGCAGCAAGTGTTGTGGTTTTGCTTTTGTCCGAGATGCGCTTCTTCATGTTTTTTTGATATGTTTATCATCGTTTCTGGCTGGGTAACTCAACAAAAAACAGCCATCCGCCGGTTTCGGGAAGAGCCAGTGCCAGCCACTGGCAAGGACACCATTCTGTATTTACATGTCTTTACCGCAAGAAGCACAGTTCCAACAAAAACTCTTGGCTGAGAAAAACACCACGACAGGTCTGCTACCCGTTGCTTTGGCTGGGGATGCTGGCGGTGTGCTTCACCAAGAACAGCCAGCTTTATGCGGCGCCCTTGGTGGTCTTGGCGGTCTTGGGCACCGTCTATGGCTGTGGGCTCTTGTCCATCTATGCGGCTTGGTCGATCCAATCATGGCGCAGCTAGCGCTGCTTGGGGGTGATTGAAACGGGGAGACCTGACACAGCTTGAAACTTGCTTAGGGGAAACACACGCAGCCCATGGACTGTGAGCCGTGGGGTGGGATGGAAAGGTATCGTGGCGTGGCGAAATCCAGCTTCCTTCGCTTCTTCAGAGTCTGAAACAGGGGGAAAGACGGTGGACCCTGTTGATATTGGACTTTTGGGTCGACCCATCCTGCTTTCCGGGTGGATATTTCAAGCCCTACTACTACTACTGCGGGTCCAAGGACTCCTGAAATGTTTGCAATTTTCAGGTTCCAAGTGACCTGCGAGGGTTCCATGTATTTGACAATTGACGTGATCACCCTCTGGATGTTGTCGGTGCGTGTCCTTCTTCCAAATCGAGCCACTCGGGCCATCCAACTCGGCCCAGAATCCAACTGGTCACCAGGTCACCCCTCAGTGCCCACCAAGCCACAAAGACGACGGGTGTGCCCACCATCGCCCCTGATCTGTTTGGGTCCGAGAGTAAGACCACTTGGACGGGACCGAAAAACACATATCATTTCGATTCGTGCACATGGGAAGATTCGGAAGATCCTTGACATCTTAAACTGTTCTGCCAAGGAAAACAGCATGGTAAGGGATGTTCATGAGTTTAAAGCAGATGACCCCGCAGGATGGCAGAACTTTCAAGCGAGGGACTTCCTTCGTCTTCTTCTTTGCTCTTCTTCTTCTTCTTATTATTATTTTTCTTCTTCTTGCTCTTCTTCTTCTCCCACTTTCGGTGCTTGCATCTCGCCCTGAGGTGGTGCACGCACACCTCGGGGTGCCCTTCTCCGACTTGGCCACAGCCCTGGGCGTCCTGATCGCCTGCGTCATTGCGGTGACCATAGCCCAGCGACGCTCCGTGTGGCGCTAACACCGGTTTTCGGGAGGTGTTTTGCTACACCAGCGAGAGGGGTGACGATGATCACTAAGGTTCCAGGTTGTTCTGGTGGAAGCAGGGGGAACCCATCTGTTCTCCACAAGCTCCATGGAGGCGAAAGGTCGGTAGGGCCGTTAGATGAAGTCCCTCTGAGCTAGTTTAAAGACCATCCAGAAAAAGGGGAGTTCTCTTACTGGCATGACCAGATCGATAGCCGCAGCGCTGAAGGATGAAGATCACAGCGCGGTCTGAAGCTACAAAGCTGGAGGAAATGCAAGAACACATGAAAACCCTCCAAAGAAGGTGGCATGCAAAGAGACACACATTCTAGTTCTATGGGCGAACCCCCCACAGGTAGGCCGAGACATGTAACCAGTTTCTTCATGTTTTTGCAGATATGTCTGGCCCCATGAGCGGTGCAAACACTCTTGGCTGCATCGTTTTCCCTTTTGCGGGTCCACGGGGTGTGACGCTCTCAGTCTGGCGATGGCCGACCCGTTGGGGCCAGTCTCCAGGATCCGAGATCGACCGAGCAAAAGCTGGGTGAAACGCCAACATCCAACAGGTGGGAAAAGGATTATGGTTAATTTATATATTGTATATATATATATATCTGGACCATCCAAGGGGTGCCCTGTTTGGAAGCCTATAGGTAGTGTGGGGTAGTCCATTGGACACCCCTTGGATGGTCCTGGTATATATATATATAATATTTCTATTTTTTCCAAGGACACGGAGGGAATCGCTTCGTTTTTGGGAGAAGTGAAGCATGCGAAACTCCTGTTCAGGACAGCTGGAAGAGGTGCGAAGCGTGCGAAGCAAGCAGGATGCCTTGCTTCATGGAAGCCGTTCAAGTCGTTTGCTTGCGCAATGGAAGCATACAGTGACGCCGATCCTTATCCTGTCTTGTCTCTTGCAGTTTCGATGGCCAACTGCCCTTCTTTATGCCGCTTGGGATCAAAGGGTCTCGGGGAGGTGCAGTGCTGCATTGGGCTATTTTGGAGAAGAACAGATTCGACCTCAGGTGCTTTTACATAGCCATCGCTATTAGCTTCGCTGGCCATTGCTATTAGGGTGGAGGCCATCGCTCTTAGGTGCTTATAGATACTGTATATATACCGGTATACCTCTGAATGTCGGATCCTGGGTGGACTAGTTTGGTGTAGAAGCTGGAGAGCAGCTTGTCGTCCCAGATCAGGTTGAACGCCCTCCAAGGTAGATAGGAAAATCAAGAGTCTTGGGGAGTGGATACCCTTTTTGTTGACTCATCGATCTAAGACCAAAAGTTGAGTTTTGCTGAGCAGTGTTCCTTTTTGTGTTTGGGTCGATTTTAAATCAAAGCTGTGAAGAACTCTTCCTCCCAATTCCGCTCCTTTTGAACTCAAATGTTTGGAATCTTGATTCACAACCTCCCCAGACATGGATTGACAAAACCTTTGAGCACTTGATTCAATAAGCAGTCGTGTGTGTTCAGTGGACATATGTGCATCATTATGCATCCCCTTATCGCATCCCCTTCTGTCAGGCCACTGCTGTGGTCTTGGTCCAGAAGCTCTTCCGGCTTGGTCTCTTAAAGCTCTGCTGGGCAGGTCAGCACCGTGCGACGTGCGACGCGCACGGGTTTTCGGTTCGTTGGGCGGAACGGGTGTCCGGTGGGATGATGTTCGTCTGAGAGATTCGGGGCACTCCAGCCAACCTCATGTCGTCTCGTCGCACCTACAAGTATGGAGCAGTTTGATCCGGATCCCTTACTCTTTTTGTCCGACGTGGTGTGTGCGCTGCGGTGAAGCGTCCAGGTTGCCCCCGAGCGGACCAGCCCATGCGCGTGCTGCTGTCGGGAGATTCGTTCCCACCGAAGTTGGATGGTGTCCAGAACTTTGCGCGAAACACCATCCAGGCCAGGCTGCATGTGTTTTGGGACGAAGGGTACTCAGTAAGTATAGTGTAGTATCTCTTGCTTTGGTCCACCCAACAAAGAGGTTTCCAATGATCTCTATGTGTTTTGGGATTGCTATCGACAGTGTTTTCGCCCAATGGTTCTTGAACTCTCGAAAAACGAACACCAACCTGCTGGAATTGTTTATTTTTTGTGCGGCGATGGTCCGGAGTGGATGTGTATGGCCATTTTGGAGTTGTATAACTTATGTTACATGATGGAAAGCCATGAGGGCCACTTCAAACGGCCTTGAACATTGAGCCAAAAGCCCTTGAGAGACAAACTGTTGGACAGGGCAATTTCTGCTTGTTAGATCTTGGGGACCGCCATATTAGCCGATCAGTTACGGATGATTTTGGAGTCAAAAAAAGAACATAGTTATAATATGCATATTATCATATAATAATTTAGTATGGGAAAGTAACTATTATAGAAGATATTAAAACATATCAAATAGAAGGCTGCATATTCCTCCCGTAGCCGGGTTCCGGGACAAATAGAAGACATATCTCAAGATAAGGGGTCCCACATCCAAGTCTTCAAATAGAAGAACACATTTTTGGCGCAAAATACACATGAGCCCGCTTCGTCTTGTTTCTCACTCACACTCTCTCTCTCTCTCTCTCTTTTTTTTTTCTCTCTCTCTCTCTCTCTCTCTCCCTGCGGGAGAAGAGAAACGCAAAATAGATACTCCCGCAATCATTTTCGTGGCTGCTCAAGTATTGTTCCGGCAGCTGCCTTCCCTTCCCTTCTGGCTCCTTCCCCTTCCCTTCTCCCTTCCCCTTTCTCCCTTTCCCTTTCTCCCTTTCCCCACACTTCCCTGCTCTTCTTTTACTCTTCTTTGCCTCTTCTATTTGAAGTGGCTCGGGGTTTGGCCTCTCTTGATTTTCGTCAACGTTGTGCCCGGGACTTTCTTTTCCACCTGGCACACTTCTATTTGAAACCCTCCCGGCGGCACATTTCCATACCCTTCAAAAAGAAGATTGGCACAAACAATTTCTTCTATAATGGATGTGCATACAATACATACATACATTCCATCATATTCCATACTTGGAGTGTCTGGTTCATAACCCCAGGCGTTGCAGAAAGGGATCCCATTCGTTTGAACATGCTCCGGGGTGGTGGCCACAGATCGGGGCAGCTCGCATCGGGGGTCGTGCGAGCACACCAGGTGGACCAGGATGGGCGCCCCATTTTGGAGCTTTCAGACTGCAATGCAAGGTCAACCAATTTGTTTACTCTCCCCGGAACTTGGAAGTGGATGGCACCACCTGTTTGTAGTGGATTTCATGGTCTTCTAAGGGGCCATTCTCCACTTCCATGTTAGTTTCAGGGAGTGTAATGGTGATTGAAGGCTAGGAATGTACTCTTGTCATCTCTTGTCTTAATACTACTACCTCCGCTGCAAAAAGGCTGGCTCGCAAGAGTCGCAAGACCCTGACATCACATCGAGAGTTCACAAAAAGTTCGCTCGCCCAGCACTCGCCCAGCACTCTGCAGCACTCTGCAGCCTTCCTCTGACTCAGGCCTTGGTTCGTGACGGACACCAGGTGCACGTCTTCTGCAGCAACGGCACGAGCACGACGCATTTGGCTCCCGAAAGCTTCGGCGCTACCGTGACGCGGGGGCCCGGGGTGGAAGTGCAGCCGAGGCTTGGCAGACGAAGTGGCTTTGCAGGATGCGAACTGAGCAACGACCTAAAGGGTTTGTGCGCAAATCTGGATGTGAGAGGAACCATTTCATTGAAATCATCCAACCTGCCAGCACCACGGATTTCGGGTGTAGCCTCTTAGAGTGCATTCACCACCCCGACTGGGGGTCCAGGTGTAAAGCGACAAAAAGCTTTTGGCCATTGCTCGATCGGATCCCACTGATCCCTGGAACATGTTCCAGCGGTTAGCTGCTAGGCCCGGCCCGGCCCAGCGGCTGAGTGCATGACAATGGCAGACCGGGTGACATGTTGAGGGGGGGGGCAGCTTCACGCCTTTTAGGCGGTGTTTCTTGAAAAAGCATGTGGGGCTCGCCGTTGCCCAGGAAGCACAAGATCACCTTGCAGCTTGGCGCGGTTATTTTTTCGGGGTCGGCCGGGAGGGATCGGGTGGGTGAACAAAGCAGCAAGTCACATCTCCATTCCGGGAGGCTAAAGGCCATCAACTGTATTTAGATTACCGCAGACATTTCAGGTGTGCCAGTATGGCCATACAAGTGGTGGCTTGGGGTGCTTTTCCATCTAATTCATTAGGGCCATCGATCGGCTCCATGCCACCCGATGCGGCACCTCCCAGGCCCTCGCCGCACTTCGTGCTCTCCTTGATGCGCTCCTCGGTCCTCGATGGGACCGGTGTTTGTTGGAGAACGCCAGGGAGTGAAAAGAGGGAGTCCAATGATATTGGATTTTATATGTTTTTTTTTTTTTTTTTTTAAATTAATTGTTATATAATCTGATATTTATGTGTACATTGATTGAAGTGTATTCTTAATTCATTATTCTTAATTCATTGTAATTTAGTTAATAGATGTTTAAGGAAGCTCCCTTGGCCCAACGGCTTTTGGTCAGTTTGGTCGTGCATTTTTCCTTCTGTTTAAGATAGGGGGTCGCCCTATTTCAAGACTGGCCTTATGCATTGAAATGCTGAGCCTCCTGAGTTACAAACTGTTCCCGGATTGCCCAGCTTCGGACAAGGCCATGTAAGACAGTTGGTAGAGGAAAATAGTCTTTGATGGGACCATTGTCAGGGTCTATGTTAGTTTTCGGGAGTGTATTAGAACCTGCCAACATGCAGAAAGAAGCTGGGCTCGGTTCCGGGTCTTTTTCCTTGAGATTCCATGCATGCCTGAAGTGCTTGCATCGAAGTGCGCAACGAACGTTTTGGGTGTCAACTATGTGAACCACCTGATCTGTTCGGGGGAAAAGCACCGAGATTTCGATTGAGCATTGCCTGGACATGAGCTCCCAAAACGTCGTTTTCGTCGAGGAAACGTTCTTTTTTTTCTGGTGAACGGAAACCGAATCACGCCTTGCGTGAGTGAGCTCGAGGCTTTCGCCCTCATGTGATCCAGTTCTTTGATTTTACACCGTGCGCCTTGGAGTCTGACCGACCTCCGAAGAGATCCACCGACCTTCCACAAGTAGTTCATCGCTAGACGGAAGCGGAATATAGACGAATCGAGTGGCTGTCACCATGACAGGCACGTGAGAGGAGAGGATGGACCAACCAACGTGAGGGGCTGTGAGGAAAAAAGCGAGGTCCAGTTCTTTTGGAAGAGAAACACTCTCACCACACCTTTGATCTCCAGCGAACTGCGACCCTCGACCCTCGGCTTTGGGGGGGTTTCTAAACTGATCATCCCTCCCGATTTCATAGCTTGGGACTGTGAGAGGCAATCTCAGGTTGCCAAGTTGGGCATGTCACGTCAACTGGCCGTGCTGTCGCATGCTGACCGGTTGTAAACAGGGAGCTTCACTGTGAGAAGCTGTGAAGGGAGCGTTTGGGCAGAAACAACTCCACCCTAAGGGTCCAAAGACCAGACCATCCGATTCGGATGGTCCACTGCGCCAGGGTCGCTTGGTTTTCACTAGCTTTCGCCAATACCATCGGTCACACCAGCCGGTCACACTGAGAAACCAGTCAGTGGCTTCTGGGAGAAAGGGATGAGGGGCCAGAATGGGCCAGAAGGTTCTTTGGTTTGAAGGTTTCAAGTGTTTCTGTGTGTCTAAATCAGCCACTTCTCCAATCTGTTTCATATATACCTTTTTTTCTGTAGGTCGACCAAGCTATCCGGGTCTTTACATGTTTTGCCTAACACATCCCCAAGAGAAGTTCATCTCCCTCCGTTTGTAAACCTCTTCCTTATCACTCAGCGCTCTTCGGTAGGGCTCGTCCACACCCTTTTTCGCGCGCTGTTGAATGGCAGAGGAATCGGTGGTGAGTTCCATGTGGACCCTTCGACATGTGTCAAACATTTACCTCGACCCCAAGTGATGTACTAGTTGAAACCTTTTGAAACTATCAAGCACTGACAAATAAATGATCTTTTCCTACCAACAAAGAAGTGACGTCTTGTGGCTGGGTTTCAGGGGTCCATGGTGACCATGGCAGCCCAGCCTTTTTCGTGGCTCTGGCAGCCTTTTTTTGTGCGATTTAGGTGCCTTCTTTGTGGTGCCCTTCCTCTGGTGGCTGGGCATCCCGTTGATCATCTCTCACCATTCACGGATCGACTTGTACGCCACCTATGTCCCTGGCTTCATCGGTGTCTCGACTCGAAGAAGGGGGCTGCCACGGCTGATACACACACAGCCAGACATGGATTGCAAAACCACTTCGGATGGGGGTTTGAAAGATCATGTTAAGAGTCTACATGGCAGAAGTGGAGCCTAGCACAGTTGCGTAGCACAGTTTTGGGACCTCCTGAAACCGATGTGGCAGCCGATGTGGCAGCCGTCTCTGAGGTGACTACGCGCCACAAGTGATCCGAGCGGTTTGCGAGGTGATGTTCCCCTTGGTGACGGGGCATCTGTTGATCGACGGCTCTCAGCCGCTTGGGATGAAGACCAAGAGAAGACTAATTTTTTTGGGGGGCGGTGTTTTTGGAGCATCCTGAATCAGGTTCTACTCCATGTCTCCTGATACTCGTATCCACCAAGGTTGCCCTATAGGCTTTTTAACCACCAAGAATAGCCTGAAGCCCTCACAATCATTGTATTACAACGGATTTTACACTACACCAGGTCAGATCAACCAATTTTTTAGACATTGGAAGCAGCTCGCTTCGATTTTTTTGCACGTCGCTCTCTTGAACGAACCACGTCGCTCTCTTCGTCCACGGTCTCGTCACGCGCGTCGCGTGGCAACACGCGCGCGCGCGCCCGTGGTGACGCGGGTTCGGTAACGGCGGGACCGGTGAAGCGGACTGGGGTGTGAAGTGAGGGCTGAGAAACCTGTTTTCACTCGATCTTTCGCGGTCGCATCATCATCATCATCATCATCATCATCATCATCATCATCATCATCATCATCATCATCATCATCATCATCATCATCATCATCATCATCATCATCATCATCATCATCATCATC
>CAXAMN010021696.1:986479-1015909 GCA_963970005.1 Durusdinium trenchii
TCATCATCATCATCATCATCATCATCATCATCATCATCATCATCATCTCTTTTTCTTTCCATACGATCCATACGCTCATCGGTGATGAAGGCGTGGATCCTGGTGATCCGCCTGGGCTCCGTAGAGCCTTCCAGCTCAATCAGCTTTTAGCTGAAGGTCTGGTCAAGCAGTCTGGCAAGGTGCTCCCTTGCCCTGACCGGCTGGCTTGACCTCAAGGCCAGGTGCAAAATGCCAAATTGACCTCAGGCTTCACCGAACCTCGTGGCAGGCTCGGAACCCTCGGGCCTCCAGGGCAGGGCATGTGGATTGAGCTCGGTCATGTAGTCCACGTAGTAGTCCACGGTGATTCCTCCAAGAAGCAAAAGAAGGAGGCCTGCCCTGGCTGGGGACTTGGGACCCCAGCTAGCTCGTGCTGCAGGTGCAAGGACCTGGGAGGCTGTTCTCGATGGCCTGGATCGTTGTCTTCTCAAGGAGGAGGAATCCTGGTAGTTCTCAAAGTTCCAGAGGAGAAACAGGTAAAACACCTGAAGGAAGAGAACCACAGCCAGGATGACCGCACCAGCCTCAGGAACAGTCATGCAGTGTTGCCTTTGAGATAGTCCTCCAGGAAGCGTGATGTAGTGCCGGTTGAGGAGGATCTCCAAAACCGAGGTGGTCAGGTTCTCCCGCATGACCATGGGCGTGGGGGGTCCGCACCAGCCCGTACCTATTGAAGGTATAGGGCCTGAGAGCTAGTGGCCCTTATCATCATCATCATCATCATCATCATCATCATCACAGCCGATTTCCATGCGTTGGAAGGGTCGAAACGACAAGAGAGCTTACATGTCTCTTTGTTTGGGGGGGCTCTCGCGAGAGTTGCGGTGACGTGCATCTTCTGGCCGTTCCTCGTTCGTTTCTTCAGCAAGTCTCGTGGCTCAGGAAGGACCAATCCTGGTTCCAGGGACATCCCAATCTGCGCTTCTGGTCCACAGGACGCGGCCCGCTTCCACCGATCCGAAAGGGGCTTCCAGAGGCTGCGCTTATCCGGGTAGGTCGGATCGTCGCAAGCTGAGAGTGGGAGTTTTGTTCAAGGGAGTTCGAGGTTGATCCAATGCTCCTTCGGTTTGATATATTCAAGTCTTTGTAGTGACTAATCAAATCTGGAGGTTTTCCATCTGATTTTAACCTCGGATTCTTGTCCACAATCTTGCGGCTTGGTAAAAAACCAGACTCATCGGACATGAATGTGGGTAACGCTTTGATGTGGGTAACTTTTGAGCCCAGAAATCGAGCTCATCAAACCATTGAGGTTGCTCGCGATTTCGAACATTCAGAATTCCCATGCCTGACATGGGGGAGACACGGCTTGAAAAGAAACTTAAGCGGGGACTCTACTAGTAAGATTGGAATTAACGTATATTCTTTGATCCGTGCAGTTTTGAAATGCTTTTGACCAGAGTGACCTAGCTTGTCTCGAAGCCCTGGCAGTGGCCTAACGTGCCATGGCTCACTCAGCAACAGAATCAAACCAACTCTCATGTTTTGTTTGGTCCTGGCAGTGGCCACTGCTGCCTTTGCAAACCTACTTCCTACATCTTGCTCACCAAAGCTCTGGCCCAACCTGACCCATTCTCCCCCTTCCACCAGCGGTGAAAAGAGCGCTGCCAAACCCACCAGGATGCGATTTGAACTTCTTCCATCCCTCGAAAGCGAAGCCAACCAGCCGTGAGCTTTGCAGCAACCACCGGCCTGATCTGCCTCTGGTAGTCTTTGTGGGAAGGCTTTCACCAGAGAAGCAGGTGGTTGCTGCGTGGATGGGGGGCATGACTCGCCTTTCCTTGAAGGGCGGTTCTCGACGTCATAGTCGGTGAACAATCATATGTTTGCTCGAATCGCTCCACATGCATCCCTGTTGCCATTAAGTCAATATATGTCAATATATATAATATATATGTCTATGAGAGCAGTTTGGGCCAAACTCGATCAAAGATTTCTGCAATTGTTCAGTGTCTTTTGGCAGTTGTTTTGACTGGTACTTAGTAGGGAATAGGGGAATGAGCCCCCGATAGAGATTCCATTGGATCCATTCCCTCATTTCCTACTAAGCACAAGTCGGTCTTTTGATGGAGGGGCAAATGATTACAAAGCTGGAAAGTCTAGGCCGAGCTGCGATGGGGGGGTTGACTGCAAAATCCACCCATGTATTCCATCCAGCGGTTCACAGCAGATCTTTTTGATCTTGGCTGTTGAGGCGGAATATCATAGTCATTGTTATTACACTATTTGGCGGAATACCATCTCAATATCTCGTGCTCGAATCTCGTGGCCTTTCCCATCGTTTCAAGCTTTGGCCCTTTTGTTCCAGGTGGACAAGTTGGTGGATTTGGTGAAAGTCACCAATCCACCCGGCGAACGGGAGCTCTGCCGCTTCGCCATCATCGGAAACGGGGATAGCTGGGAATCGATCCATGCGGAGATCGGCGAGCGGCCGGATGTCTACATGCCCGGCGCAGTGGTAGGGGAGGAGAAGTTGGGCAAGAACGTGGTGTTGGTGTTGGGTGAGAATTCCCAAAACACGACGGGACTAATGGGACTGCCAGGACGGACTGCCGCATATATGCCAGAGCCCCCTGGCACCAATGTATACCAGTCCCATCTGTCGTGTTTGGGGATTGGCACAGTCCTTCCTCTGACGTGCTTCGCCCTTGACCTTCGTTCCGCCTTCAGAAATCCGGCCACGGTGGCCGGACGAATTTGCTTCGTTCCTGTGGTGTCTTCGCCACGGAGACCCTGTATCGCCTGGGGGAGTGGGGGGAGATTGAAGTGAAGTTTTGTGGGAAACTCGCTAACAGGAGCCTCTTCCAATGTTGGCCATCTATGTAGTTCAAAATACTGCATACAGTACTTGGCCTCTGTTCCAAAGTGGAAATTCAGGTGTTCAATTCGTTGGTTATTGGGGTGCTCGAGCTGGGCTTGATGAATATAGGGAGGTTGGCTGCTCAGCTGCCGACGTCTCTCTTCAACCCGTCCCAGTTGGCCGCGAGGAGCTGGCGAGCGCGGTGGCCTCGGCAGACATCTTCTTCTCGCCCACGGTGACTTGGTCGTCAAGCAGGACTCGGTCGTCAAGCTGGGACGCCATGATCACGAATGGGAAAACACAGTGAATGGGACTGGAGATAAACATATACCCTGAGAGTCAATAGGGGAAAGAGAACTTCCTTTACTTCAGCCGGTCAAAATATACACTCCGGAATACTCGTTTTCCTCGCAACGGAATCCTTTGGAGTGGTGGAAACACCGACCTTCGGCGAGAAATTCGCTTCTGGACCGTCGCCCAGCCGACCTGGACCACCGTCGCCCTTCACATCGGTTGAAGAGCCCTAGTTCGGCTATCCTATACTATACCCCAGAACACTCCATGGGACTGGTATATTTACCGATCAGTTGGGGTGGTTTTGGAGGTCAATGTAGGCATATATGGCAGTCCCATGGAGTGTCTGGGATAGGTACCCCTGTAGGGTCCTATTTACGGTCACTGAACCTCTGTAGGTCCCTTAGACCCATTGGCGGACGCGGCAGACGCGGACGCGGCGCGGCGCGACGCATCATGCAGGTCACTGGGACGTTGGACTTGGTCTTCATCGAGTCGCAGGCGGCGGGCTTGGCAGTGGTCGGCCCCCGCGCGGTGGCGGTGCCCTTGGAACCTTAGTGGCAGGGACTGGTGGGACAGGTGGGAGGATCTTTCTGGGGGGTGATGGGTGCTTTTTTGGGATGAGATTGGAGGGTGGTAAAGGCAGGTGAGGAAGGCAAGCAAGTACACTGACATGTAGCTGAGTAGCTGAGAGCAACCCCCAGGAAGGAGCCCAGGTGTTGTCCCCCCCCCCAAAACTTGATATATGGCCTGTTACCCAATATAAGGAAAGGGTGTGTCCTGGGAGCGCGCACAGATGCACCAATTTGGCAAAGCATCACAGATGCGCTCATGCATGGCGCTACTGCGTGGCGCTACTGCGCATGTTTTAGAGTGAACACCGGGCGACTGGTGCTTTTCCCATGCAGAGGTGCAGAGAGGGGATCTGAAACACAGAGGTGCAGGGTGTGAAGATAGGGAGACCGGTCCGATCCCGTCCAAGAATGGATGTTTAGATCAGTCTACCCATTGAGGCAGGGGGTCGAGACCGGTCTCCCAATGGTCCAAAGAAGACCTACTAGCGATGGCCTACTAGGACTCAAAGCTTATAGGAATGGCCTCCAACATAAGAGCGATGGCCTCCAATCCACTAGCGATGGCCTCCAACCTACTAGGGATGGCCTCCAACCTAAACCTAAGAGCCATATACACACCCATATACAGGTTCCTGGAATCATCGTTTCGTGACCTTCACTTCTGTGCTCTAACAGGTCTCGTGACGGTCGGCTCATCCCAGTCGGGGGCCGTTCTGCCATCCACGCGCCACGATCACGATGACCCACGTAACGGTCTGGTGACCCCGTTCGACTTCTGGTGCTCCAACAGGTCTCGTGAAGGGTTGTTGGCCTCTAGTAAGTCTCAACCGGTGACCTGGCAGTGAGGATGCTGGTAGGCGCAAAGTGCTTGTGCTTTTTTCTTGGCTCTTATGTTGATCTAGTGATGGCGGTCATGATGATAAATGATAACTGATGATAGCTGATCCATATCCTCATGTTCGAAATTCATCAGCATTTCTCCAAACATATTCTATCTGAGTGGCTGGTTCTTCTATCTTGTAGTCAACTCCCACGGCTTTTCGAGGTCGTCGCTGATGGGGAGAACGGCCGCTTGTACGATCCTCTGGACATGGAGGATGCCAAGAGAGCCATCAAAGACATCATTGATGGGAAGAGTCTGGCGCCGCGGCGGAGAGTCTGACGAGACGATAAAAAGGGACGGAGGAGGTATTCGTCAAGGAATGCATGGGGAGGCAACTAGGTTGGAGGCCATTGCTATTAGGTTAGAGGCAACCAGGTTCAGTTTGTACCTTTTGGCAAATGAGGCGCGGTACTTTCAGGAGAGGGAGGTGAAACCATGCGTGTTGCCTGTAGCGTGCAGCTCTTTTTTTTTGTTTTGTCTGTGTTCCATTGTGTTCCATGATCATTTTAATGTTTCCTGTTTTTTCCATGTTTTTCCTCTCCATTTCCTTTGTGTGTGTTGCTCCATCGTACTCCAGAGAGGATGTACACTCCCTGGAATCATCATGGTTGCTTCGTGTTGCTCCCAGTCTATCTACACCACAAGGTCTTTGCCGAAGATACACTCCCTGTTTTCTCATCCTGGTGATGTGGATGGCAGGGCCCTGAGGGCTTCGGAAGACCATGAACTAACAGCTGGTGAACTCCACTTCCATGATACTTTGTGTCATGGACTCCCCCCCATGGTCTGATCGATCGGCTTCTTCTCCGTCACATGTGGTGGGACTTGGTCATTCATCGATGGTTCCGGTTCTCCTTCCGAGTAAAAAAGACTCACCTGGGTACCTTTTTGGGGTGCATGAGACATTTGACCGTCTTTGCCCTAAGGGTCCAGGACCATCCGTTGCTCGGATGTCCGTCCTGTCCTTTGGCCCCAGTTCGGCCATTCGAAGTACGAACTCACCTCCGTTCGACCATCCGAGCAACGGAGGGTGCTGGACCCTTAGGTTGAGAATGGAATGGTCTGGAAGATTTGGAGTTTGAGCATCCTTTCGTATATCCTTTTCAGCAACTTCTTTGGTGTTTGGTGCCGTGCACTCTGTAGAATTTACCCCCCAAAAGACCCAAACCGAATCGGACCAAACCAAATCCACCAACAAATCCACCAACAAACCCAGCAACAAACCGACCAACCCACCAACCGTCTCAAGAACTACTAAACCTAGACCTTGAATCCCTGGGCGACCGATGTTTGCGTGGAGATCCCACCAACGTCTCGCCTTTGAGGAGCAGATGAAGGTCGCTGCCCGGGCCAATGCTGCGAAGAACTTCACTTGGTCCAAGTGCAGCGAAGAAGCGATTCAGCTGCTCGGCTTGGGGTGAGCCAATCAGTTTCTATCAGCTTCTGAAACCGGAACCAAAAGCATCCCCCAATGCTTCGTCATGTCTTGGTTCGTTCCATGGCCGCGATGGAAGGGCGGAAGAAGGGCCGTAGCTCGTCGTCCGCCCCAAGTCCCTCCGCGGTTGGACCATGACCGCTCGCGAAGCGACCGCATCGATGCTGCAAGCGAGATGGCGAGTTTCTATGCTTCGCTTGCGGCGTGCATGGCTTTTTTTTGTAAGAATGGGTCTGGGTCGGGCCGTAGATAGACATGACAAATCCATATCCGGTGTGAACATGTCTCCTACAATATAGGTGCTGGTCTTTTGATGGGAACAAGTTGGGAGCCGACCGTTCTTGACGTAGTGGAATCGGTCCGGCAGTGTTTGACTGACTGCGAACTCTACGTCAGACGCAGTGGATCTGGAGGATTTTTGTTCTGACAATCATTTGAAACGGCTGGGTGACGACATCTACGCAGGACTGGTGGTCTGTGGCGAAACGCCTCAAAAAACACCGTAAAGACCATCCCTGGAAGGGGGTATATACCAAGACCTTCACTGCCAGGTCACCACCTGCGACACCCTTAAGTCATCTTAAGTCTACAAAAGCCTTCATGTCGGAGACCTGTTGGAAGGTGCTGGTATAGTTATACTATACTGTCACCCTACCTCACCCTACCTCACCGGTTGTTTTCCTTGGCGGCGGCGTTTTCTCCGGATGGACCCGTTCGGGCGATGATGGTGTCTAGCGAGCTTCAGACATCGGTCTCGACGGAGCGAAGACATAGCGCTTCATAAGTCGACGTAGTCGACAGCTATAGCTGAGCTTCTAGCCGAACGGAAGCAATTCGTCGACATCCTTCCTTAGTGGTAATGGGAGGAATGCAGAGTTTGACATGGAATGTTACACACGCGACGAGTCGAAGCTTCAAAGACCGCCCCCGTTCGTCTCGCTGGCGGGACAACGAAGGAGCGCCCCGTTCGGTTCGCCGAACGAACGCTCCGGACGGACGTTCGTGAGAAGAGCGGGTTCGGTTCGGAAGAGGAACAGACCAGTCCCAGTTGGGTTCGGAGCCAGACAAAGGCCAGCCAGGGCCTGGTGGTCTCCTCCTTTTTTTTCCACACCCGGTGGTTTTGGGACATCCCGGTCATCACCTCCACCTCTATTTATAGACACCTCGAACGGAAGGTCCTGGCAGCCATGGTTCTTTTTTCCCTGGCACTCACCGGACGAAGCCATTTCGTTCTGCACTTTTCTGTGCAGGTTTTACAAGGACGTGCTGCAGTACTTTGAACTGCACGCGTGAGCGGTAGACTCTGTAGACCATCTTCCTTTGGCAGTTGGCCAGCGCAGAATTCCGATCTGCGAGACATGAGACATGAGACATTGGAGGGCCTGGACCCCGCTGGGAGAGTTTCTGTTGGGCCAGCCGGACCCGTTCAGACGCGGACCTGGATGCGTCGAGTCTGGGGGTTTTTCATGCTTTTGCTTCATTTTGCAACGACAATGGGCCAATGCAAAGCATTGTCCATTCATGCACTAATTCGTCTGGGTATGTCTCAAACCGAGGGGGCCTGTTCTTTTTTTGGCCACACGGCAACGCAGCAACGGTTTAGGAAGGTGTGGGACTAAGAATAACTTGAAGATAACTAGTGTAAGTAGTTCATGTGCTACTTTTACACAAGGCATGTATTGCTCTACACCCTATGCTTGGTGGATGTAGTTGACACATGTTGACAAGCTCTGTTTTGTCGTTGCAGACCAGGTTTTCCCAAGCCTTAGAACAGAAGCAGGCTGGCACAGGGAGTAGAGGTTCTGTTGACACCCCCAAATCACTGAGCCCTTGGGCCATAGCACGGGGGGGACCTCAAGTGAAGCTCTTCAGACACACCCAGATGGCTATGTTGACAACAACCCCCAGTGGGTGGTTCATATGTTGTCGAGCCACACCCAGGGCATGGATGAAGACACCACAGGACACCACAGGTTTGTTACATCCACATCCACTTGATCTAGATGATCATGGGTCAGATGGATGTGCTTTTCATTGCTTGTCAAAGTCGACCAGGCTCTCTTTTGAGACGACCCATGTACCGGCAACCTTTTCACATCATTTCCTCTCTGGGGGCTTGAGTTGGTTTGAATACATTCTCACTCGATCTCTTGTGGGACGGCTCAGATAAATGGAGAGATCACGGCGCTATCATCGCGAGAGATCACGGCCGGGTGCTGTGTGATCCCCACCGCTCGCTCCGCCTGTTTCAGAGGGCGGGTGATGATCTCATCAAATTCTAATTCTTGTTCCTAATAGAATTCTTGTTACTAGTAGCAAGGCCAGGAGCCCTGTTCGTAGCCTCCGAACGCTCCGTTCGTAGCGATGCCAGGGTCGCCCGTTCGTAGCGTCCTGGCTCTAGACTGAGGGTTTTTGAGGGTAGAACAATTGATGACTCATATGGAGGGATCCGTACCCTCAGATGGAGGGGTTTGGGGTCTCAAATCCTCAAATCCCGGTTTTGCAGGGGAACAGTCGGGCTGTCTGGAGCATCTGAGCCCAACAGAAGCCCTCACCTTCATCGGACATACCGGGGACCTGGACCCGTGGGCAAGTCCAGGCTTCGCAACCAGGTCTGCATGGGGGAGTTCTCTTGGTACCAGGGAGTACCCTCCAATGAAAACATGGAAATGGATGGCATGCCCCAACTGGGAAAGACGATTTTCCTCAACAAATAGGGCGGTTTCCGCTGTGAAGGAGTCGGAGTGTAGACGCACTTCGGAGACGAGCCGAGCAGACTGGTGGGGCATCCGACTTTTCGCCTCGATGGCAAAAACGACTCTCTGAGCGATGATCACGTCACCGACCTTTGACCAGGCCTTTGACGTGTGAGCTTTGCAAATCTATCTACCCGACCTATATCCACACCAACAGCGCTTGGAGCCCCAGCTGAGTGAGATCGTCTGGCGGAGCAGGGAGTCGTCTGGCGGAAGGTCGCTTGCGGAAGGTCGCTTGCGGAAGGTCGCTTGCGGAAGGTCTGAGATTCGGCAGATTGTGGGCGACATCTCTGTGACGATGGACATGTTTCACAAGACCCGGTGGAAGATAAAGTAGCACAGGGTCTTGGTTTGCTTGTTTCCAGGAAAAAGGGTTGGGCCATACACATTCAAGATAAAGCTGCAGATCTTGTGGCATCCCTTGGAACTGGATGAACTCGGATTACTCTGCGCCATGCCCGATTGCTGCCCACTAAGCCTTACACTGGGCTATCCAAGGCCTTTGAATTTGCTAGACAGACGGCTAGACCAGCTCACCAAGCACATTTGAGAGGGAGAGAGGGAGAGAAAGAGTCATCATGATGTGCTTTTCGCATCTTTTCGGCATCATTTTCGGACCCCCAAAACGTCCATCGCTTCGTTCGTCGAGCTTCGTCAGTTTCGACGTCGCACGCGCCCGCCACATGCCGAGTCGGGTCCACCGAGCGGATTCGACGCCGGGCAGGGACATGAGCGGTCTCCGCTGGTTGAAGTTCCAAACACTACACCACCCTTCATCGTTCTGGAGAACATGGCAGGGAGTCCTGGAAAGCTGCCGGGCAAGTGAAGGAAGGAACGTCCAGACAGACGGGTTTTTTTCGATGTCCAGACAGTCGGGTTCATTCGGATGAGGACTTTTTGGGGGGCCAAAAGTTCATGAGTCACCACTGAAGTGTCCGAGTCCATGGATGGAGAGCCACTGGATTGCTAGCAGTCTTTCTGGGCAGTCGTGCAGGTGTTTCTGGTTTTTGTGGCTTCGAAGCAGTTGGGGCCTCCCGAGGGTTGCGCAGAAAGACCCATGGAGCGAGGTGGTCGTGGCGGTCGTGGCGGTTTCAGCACGTGGCGTTTCAGCTGGCGGGCGTTGGTGGCTTTCCGGGCACGGCTCCTGATCACGTTTCCAAATGGACAAGTGATCAACCAAAAGTGAAATCATTGAACAAGCCTCTTTTGGGACCTCATGAGGTTTATCAGGTGCTGAAATCATCTGCACTGATTTCCGATCTTCTTCTTCTCAATCTGGGTCAATCTGCCCAAATTTGATCTGCTTCCGCATTCTTCACCGGGGTTTTCACATCTATTTCACTGTCCATTCTCCACCTACCACCGCTCGCGCATCAACACCGACCTGGCCCACTGCGTCCAGGTCCGGGATTCTCAGCAGCACACCTCCCGGGGACTCCACGTCATCTCTCTGGCCGAGAAGGCGCCGACGTCCTGCTTCGTCGCTGTTCACCGAAGCCAGCGGACGGTGGGGACGGGATGGGAGTGGGGGGGAAGGTGAGGTTCCGTACACCAGTGACGGGCTTCAGCCCCCGGGCTTCGAGCTGGATCTGCGAGCTGGATGATGATGAGTCCCTTTGACCAGTGGTCATGGTGTCGACCGGACCGGGACCTGACCGAGCGGTTCCGGGTTCCGGCTCGGTTCGGGTTCCTGGACCCGGTGAACGGTACGGACGAACCGTCGGTCCTGGAGACGAGTGGAGACAACACATCAGCCAAGCAGCAAACAGTTTGGTCAGAATACACACTGGCTTTCCGAAATCGAAACACAACAATCATCAATTGTTCAATCACTGAAGATGAATTCACCACATTTCACCACCAAGCCTGGCAGTTTGAGCCCTCATGCGGAAGCCAGCTCTGATGCACATCATGGCAGTACTCCCAACGCCCACGTCGTCGCCAGGAGCTGAAGCTGGGCCGCGGCCACGAGAGCGACGTCCGCATCGCCGACGCCGCTTGGGGCGGAGAAGGGGCGGGCGGGAATCGAACGGGGCGGGTAAGGAGGGCGTGAGACAGTTGTAGGGTGAGTGGGAGTTGGGAAGAGTTGGGAAGAGTGAGGAAGAGTTGGGAAGAGTTGGGAGTTCATCCTCCCTGCCTTTCTCTTTTGGATGGCGTTTTTTTTTTTTTTAAATCACGATGTAGCCATGACTTCATGAGCATGATGGAGGAATATGCGATCGTTTTTCCGATGTTTTTCATCTACATGGTGTTTTTCTCGAGAAAAGCTGTACTCATTCCCAATCCTCGAAGTCTCCCTTCATCTGGGATCTAATGAATCATTGCGGAGGGCGGGGGGTCTCAAAGAATTCTTTTTCTTTTTCTTCTTCGGAGCGGGGTGGGGCTGTCTGCGGTTTTTTGCCCAGGTTTTTGTTTGGGCGACAGAGGAGGTTGAAACCGGTGTAAGGTTCGGGAAAGAACCATTGAAGATCAACCACATTTTGCTTGTCCAGCTGACCAGCTGTCCAGCTATGGAAGTCAGAGCTGTGTGGCACCCTGGCCATGCATGGCTAAGAGCCTATTGGTGAATCCCAGCACCCTCCAACCAGTTTCTTGATCTGCGTGCACGTGTGGTGTGTTGTTCAAAGATGCGCGGTGACCAGGGCCGGTGGCTGGGTTCCCTCTTGTTGCTCTGAGTGATCTGCGCGCTTCAGAAGCCACAGACCCTGTGAACGTTGAGAGATGAAGCCCTGCGAGTATGAGGATCAAAGAGCTGCAACTGGAGCCCCCAAGAAGTGATATACCACTACCAGCTGCTTCCGGACACGGGGTCACCTGGCTGGATATCTCCACACGTACGTCAACAGGTCTCCCTGTCCAGGGCACCCCGACAAGAAGCGCTATAGGTATATATAAACCTCTTTGATTCTTCTGCACTTCGTGCTTCCCTTCGATCGACCCATGAGTCGGTGGTTCACCATGCGAAGAAACCCACTGGGACGAAACACCACTGGTTTGGGACCGCAGGTGAACGGCTTGCGTTCCCGTGAAAGAAGCAGCGGAGAAACCGCGACGTGAAGCGTCTGGATTTTTCATGATGATCAGGTGGATCAGGCGATTTTTCATGAACTGGGTCAGTGTGCTTACCAGGTGGTCAGATACCATCCACTAGGTCACCTGGCTCCCAGTGACTGCCCTCCACCCAGACAGGATGGTCCAGGTATATATATACCTGCAGAGGTTAAGACTTAACCGTTAAGTGACCGTAAATAGGACCCTACAGGGGTACCTATAGGATAGTCGAAAGGGTTCTTCAACCTCTGCTGGTATATGGAATTCGTGAATATTTTTCTTTCAGGTTCTGAAGTTCAGCAAATCCAAGTTTCGCCAGCGGCTAACCATGCTTGGAGCACGGAGGCAAAAGACGTACTTCCTGATAGGGACGAGACCAAAGCTGATGGCATGGAGCTGCATGGCAGACTAGCTTCCTCCACAAAGCAGTGGTTTCCATGTGAGTCTCTTCCCGGGCATGTTCCCCTGAGATAGATCAGACATCAACCCATCATAAAACCATCACTCTTACTGTAGGGTGGAGGCCATCGCTCTTAGGTTGGAGGCCATGGCTTCTACACGCACCTCTTAATTGAAAAAGATCATCAAATCCATCAACTCCTACCATCCAGCGAGCCATACCAGACTGTTGGCCAGCCCAGCGAGGTCTCGATCTCCCGTTGCCATGCCACGATCCGCTTCAGCCGCATGGGCCGCAAGGTGGGAAGGTGCTGCGGCCCCACACACCACTTGGGAGGGGTGTTTGGGCCCCCCACACATGGGGCCAAGAGAACAACTGCAACGCACCTGGATCAGTCTGACATGGATTCCATGTAGACTTATTAGGGAGCATCTGATCTCCTACATCAAGGGCCTCTGGACCAAGCAGTAGACGGAAAAACATCAGTCAGCTGATGCCGTTCAAGAGTTACAATTGAATCCAATTGGGTACCTCCGACCCACACCAGGTCTTGAGACTACAGCATGTTAGACTCGAAAGCCCAGAAGTTCTTTCCCGACCAATTTCATCCTCTGACCTACCCATGTTTTCCACCTTAAAGATGTTCAAACATCTTGGGACCCCGAGTCGCCGTTGTTTCGAGACCCTCTCCGTGGGCGGGATCCCCGCCCGGAGCGTTCGAGCTGGTGACCGGCATGCGCCGTTTAGGGGGGGGCATTGGGTCGGGTGGGTCGGGTGCCGATTTCCTTTACGGCTTGAGACGAAAAGAACCAGGTCCAGGTTCTGGAGGACAAACCCTTTAGGCCTGAAGAGTTTTCCACTTCAAACGGATTGGTTTATGTACCTCAAGAGTCTACAGTCTATAGGTCATGGTATGTCATGGTGCAAAAACTAGTAACCATAGTGAAGCTACATAGCCAGAGCATGTCTTTTTTTCCTCGGCTCACCTTCGTCCCAAACAGTTGGGTGACCCTCCCGTCGAGGTGTAGGCCCAGCTCGGTCAAATGCCAATTGGAGAGAGGGGGGAACACGTATATAGGAGAAAAAAAGGCAAGCACACATTGGCACATGTTTGAGTAACTCCAGCGCAAGTGTTTGTTTTGTTTTGTTTTTTTTAGATATTAGATATCATATATATATATATACATATTATAAATTTTATTAATATACAAATATTTTGTTCAATGGTCTACCTGGACCATCTAAGATCGTGTTCCAAACCATGTTCCGATGCATCCCCACACGGATCTTGGAGGGCCCAGAAAAAGGACCGCCGTCAGGCCAGCACCAAGACAAGCCAGCGCCTAAATAAAAACATATATATTATGATCCTATCTGAGTTGGAAGACCCTTTGACCACCGACAGGGCAACAGGGATTCACATCAAGCTTCTATCATATCATATACATCATATATGTCTCATACATCTTAGGCCCATACTCACGGCCGCACATGCCCATTGTTTCAGCAACACCAAGGTAAGGGCCAGTTTTTGCTACAGGACTCGGCGGATCTTTGCCGGTTCGTGCGGGTAGTTCTTGCAGAGTTCTGGGGGGGGGCCACGCTGCTAACCATTGAACGGTGGATCTCTGTGACCTTCTGGATCGCTTCGGAGTTTTCCGGCGGACACCAGCCGAAACAGCCCAACATGACGAGGTTCAAGTTTCCATCAAGTTCCCAACTCCGAGGCCTGTCGGAATACCCCAGGCCACATGTACGACAGCAGGGTTGTTTCAGAGTCGCATGCATTCGAGACCAAGTTTCGGGAATCCATCTGAACCATTGGAGCTGGTGCCATCCACTCTGGTCTACACTTGAAGTTGGAAGTTTTTCCTTTCCATCTCCAAGTGGTGTTCTGGAACTCGTTGTATCAGTATATATCTAAGAGTTTCAGCAGCTTTGGAACCCTTGGGGTCGCAGCATCACAGCCTGCGCCGCCTTGTCAGGACAACAGTTCCAAGTTCGGCACACTGGTGGCGATGAAGAAACCCAAGGTTCTGGAACCAGGCGCACTGGGCTGCGCGACCCGGAACGCAGGAGCTCTGAGACTCCCTCCGCGCGGACGGACGCGCGGTCTTCACGTGTTCGGACGCGGGGACGTGGCGACTGGAGGGGTCTCCAGGTGTTCCAGACTCCAAAGACAAGCATTGATCTGGGTTAAAAACCTGGAGTGAACAGCACCACGCAATAAAACAACCTCCCAGGTAGGTCATGCACTGTATCCTAGTCTTGACCCACAGCCATCTATTGGTTGGGACCTGGTATGACCATGAATGTCGCGACCTGGTCTTACCAGAAGGGAGGTGGTTTTGGGTTGACCCGATCCTGTTGCTACCCAGGAATGGAAGCCCTGTACCCCAGTTGTGGATGATCAGTCCCGCTCTAAGCCGGACTTCCTCAGGTCTTTGGACCCGCGAAACCCACCCCAGTCCCACCTTCGGACGGAGCCCTATAGGGTTAGGAAGAAGACATTGTGCTGATCATGAACGGATCACTAGCGATGGCCTCCACCCTAGTAGCGATGGCCTCCAACCTAGAAGCGACATGATTTATGAGTTTTCTTACTGGCCCCACCTGCCAGTCATGGCCATGACATAAACGGATCGCTCGCCAGGCACGCGTCATGAGTTATTTTGGGTCTCCAAGTGGTCAAAAGCCGTGGGAGGTGATGGTGATCTGACAAGATCAAAATGGGTCGGGGTTTGGCTTCTAGGCAGATGAATTACGTTACGTGTTCGACCAAGAGTGTAGGGTCTACGGTAGACCCCCCTGATAGGTTGGAAGTTGTAGCGGGTTTTTACGCCAGAAGAGGCATCCATCGATCGATGAACAAGAAAGGCACGAGAAAGGCACCCTTCAAAGCCTGGATCGTACTGTCGACGCACAGTCTTTCACAACCCTGGAATCCCGGAAAGTATACTATCGTGTATAGGACTTCTTCTTCCATGAATCAAGACGATGTTCGACTCGATGTTATTTTTTAACATAACACGACTACTGCGTGACTGAGTAGAGCTGGGAGTTGGACCTTGTTCTATTTATAGATGTGTATATTGGGTCTGTCCTATTACCTGTAACAGTCAGTAAACAAGCAAATCACGATTTTTAAAGAAATGCCTTTAGCAACCATCATCATCCACTGACACTGGTAATAGGATCGACCCAATGTATATATTTCTTACATTTTTCAGCTAAGCTCAGCTAGGCATCGTGCTCGTGCCTTACAGATCAAGGCTAGTTCATGACGTGCATGTGAGTCAAAACATGTCCAAAGCAACATGTCTTTTGGAACTCCCCGGTCAAACCAGCATGGTCTTGCATGGTCTTGCCATCTACCTCTGAGCTGACGGGGATTCCCTGGTCCACTGACGGAGTGCACTCGCGCACTCACCCCACAACCCCACAACCGCTCTCCCTAACCGCACCAACCGCACCAACCGCCGCCACGCGCGGTGTGGCAACTTGCGCCAGGTGTGAACATTTCGATTCAGATGGGCCGCACGGTGTTGACCTTGTGCGCACAGTCCGATCCCAACCAATCCACCGCGGCGCCGCCGGCGGGTCTTGGGGGTGTGGACAGGACTGGTGAGGTCATGTGAGGCCGGTGCATGAGCGAACACAGGCGAGGTGCTCGACTTAGCATCGATTTAAAATGCATCAGATCATCAGGTGATCATCAGGTGCTCATGTTTTTCATGGTGCCAGACTTCAGGTCTTGTAATTCCGGAGAGTTTGAGCAACCCGCCAGTGTTTCCCGCTTCCCGCTTCGCCAGTCCTGGCTTTGCACGCAGAAGAGTCGCCAGTCATCGCCAGGCGAACGCCCTGAATGCGCTGCCTGCTGGTGGAAGTGCGCAGGCGAGAAGTGTCCGTCCTAACATCTGAGATACACTCCTTGAAACCATCGGCAAACGGCCCAGTTCGTTCGGATTGACCATGTTCCGGACACCAGCTTGAGCTGGTGGTCCTATGTTTTCCTCTTCCATGATGAGGCTGAGGGAGGGTATCTCTAGAAGCCACATGTTTGATGAGGTTGCGAACGCCAGCACGGTCTGCTCTCCAACCCACACGATCTCCAGAACGTCCACGGAAGCATGGATGGTGCACCGGCTAGTTAAGAGTTCCTGGTATCTGGGTTCATGCCAATTCATGTCGTTTTGCCCAGACGCGACCCTGGACCCGAACCAACTGCTACATGTTGGTTCGGTCCAAGACCCTAGTTGTGAGGGTCCAAACCCTAGCGAACTGAGGGTCCTTTCTGAGCCTTTGGGTGATGGTTGTATCTCACAGCCACTCCGACCCCGGGTCAACAACCACCGTTGGTCAGGTCAACGACCGATGGTCAGGTCGGTTGTGGCACTCCGCACTCATCTCCGGTACACTCCGCACTCGTTCTGACGACGTGGATGGCATGGATGGCCCCTGAAAGGATATATAACCATATAAGAATCCATGTTCATCCATACCCAACAGGTGGTGAACTCACTCAACGTTAGCCCATGATAGTGTTTCAAGGAGTGTAGCTTGTTGATTGAAACGATCGAGTCTGCAGCGAGATCGGTCAATCGACCGAATTCCCGTGATGTACAGGACATGAACGAGCAACTCATCTCACTATCCTTCGCTGGATCTGATGATCACATTGGACCCTACCCAGGAAGTTTGTGGATCATCTGCAGATTACCACCCTTCTTTGAGGGATTGGGGAAGGTGGAAGGTTCGTTTCAACTGACTTTGTCAGGGATGGACTGCAGCTCGTTGGATAACCCTTTAGCCTTCTTTGAGGTGGAGACTTCGCTTCACTTTAAATCTAGTTCGGGTCTGTTCGTGGAACTGACATGAACTGACGTCATGGAGTCTGACTATATTGTTTTATGATGCTTTTTATATTACAAATCGGCTTGTTAACATGATGATCATGGTGCATCGACTATGATTTTGGACACACATCGGCTTTCAACATGATTCTCATGGTGCATCTACCGAACCCAGGACGTGCTTTCGTTTTCCCGGTTCCGCCACGCCAGGACGAGCGAGCCTTGCGCTTGTCCCTCTTGACCCGGGGGCAGAGCGAAGGAGCGACCGAAGACTGGTGAAGTGACTGGGTGATGTGGAGGTGTTTTCTATTTTTTACTTCTCTACGGTCTAGCCGGCAGCCTACTGTGGAGGTGGGAAAGATCTGGAAAGGCTGGGCATGAAGATGAACACGTCCGAGCCTGAAGATCCAACGTCCGGGGAAGACGTCCTGAATCTCCACCTGCCAGATCTTCCAGTTCCAACGAAGTGATTTCATTGACCGTCCAGGTCCGGCGGACTCCGAGTCTGACCGTCCAGCCACATAGCCACGTGAATTCCATGTCTCCATTGGATGAATTTGTGACCTTCTATGACCAGGTCAAGACTTAGACCCCCAGACACTGTCATGTACCAATGTAGATCGTCGGTCCCTGTCTTGTGGAGCTGGAGATGGATCTTGTCTTCAACTCAATGCCTCGGGTCTTTCTCTCCGATCTGCCAGGACAAGCTAAGGAAGAGGAAGAAGCTGGTTGAGACAGTCTCACCCACCGTCTCGGGTGATAGGACAAGACCGAGAGATGTGGAGAGAGGCAAGTGGACAGGTCAGATTGACGGTCAGTCAACTGGTAGGGGAACCTTGGAAGATCTTGGAACATGATCACTCGGAGGTGGACAGACGAGAAGCAACTCTGGGTTTTGAAAAACCCAAGAGTGGGTCCCGCCAGTACTTGACTGGTCCCCCTTGCATAGTTCCTGATTTTTGTTTGGTGCTTTCAAGTTTCAAGTTATAGTTTCAATTGCTCTTATGACTTATGAACTCTTCAGGTGGGTTGAAATCACACCAGATCTTTATATTTTATGCATTCCAATATCTCCTTCGGCCAACCTTTCGGGGATTTGGTCCTCCGCACACTGCGAGACCATTTTGCAGCATTCGGAGTACAAGATGCACCATCCATAAATGGGTGTGTATTTTGGAGACGCCCAACCCATGGGTTTTGGTCTATTTTTCTTCCATATCCAAGTTCCTTTTTTTGGAGGTTTCCCCATGTCAAAACACCCTTCATCCTTCCCACAAGTTTGGAATCAGGCGTTCTTCTCGTTCGCACCAGCACCATCATGGTCGACCCATCACACGAGGCGTTCGCCCCAGGGTGCCCCAAAAGTAAGGCACCACCGTCCGGTGCGGCACGCGGACCACGCCGTGCGTCCGCTGGACTCACGGCCCACGACAAATGCTCGTTGACGCATGCGAAAATGGCCGCAGATCAGTTTCTACATGCTATCCAGGGATATTTACTTTGGAAGGATTGTTGTTACATCTATGGCCGAACAAAGAACAAGGGCCCCGCACTGCGATCGAAAGTCAAAGAAAGGCAAGTTGGGCCTCGCACTGCACTTAAACGTGCGGCAGAAACTGCCCTAGATCGAGAGTCACTTTCGCCGCTCGAATGGGCGGCCTGTGAGGCGGCTGGATCTATTGAATCGGCTGAACGAAGAACGACAGCTAGCTACCATGCTTTAGCCCGAATCTCGACGGTCGAGGCTTAACCCTGTTCCGTTTTTCCCGGAATCCAAAAAAGGAACCTTAGACATCCTTAAGATCCTTAGATCCGTAGACAATATTAAAAAAATATGTTGACAATGACTTGTTATATAATTTATATAATTTGCACGTTGCCGCGGACCTTTGACGTTCTTTAGGCGTATCTTTGACGAGTCAATGTTGAGAGCGACTGGTTCTCCTGGCCGTGATGATGGCTGTGACCGACGCGATTCGAACCGAACCGAAGATGATTTGCGAAAAAGGGGAAGACCATGGGAGGACTACTATACCCAGACGCGACCCTGGACCCGAACCAACTGCTACATGTTTGAGGTCTTGGACCCTAGTTGTGAGGGTCAAAACCCTAGCGAACTGAGGGTCCTTTCTGAGCCTTTGGGTAGTAACAAGGACGCTACTAGAGGTAGTCCATCCCTTAGAGGTTCGAAAAACACGACGGAAACGGGTTCGGCGTGAGCTCAGCGGTGAAACCAGCTGGCTTTTCAGTCGGATCGGATGGCTGGGGTGGTTCCGTGATCGGGTTGGGGTGCCACAGCCGCTAACTCCTGGCGTTTTCATCTCAAAGGACGTCGTTCGGCCGGGCCGGCCCTGCCTCTTCCCTGCCTAACATGATTTCGGTGGGGACACTTCGTGTGAGAGAGAGTCCAAGCCAGGGCAAGCAATCCGGAGATGGAAGCAGAAGAAGAATGCCGGACATCCCCAAGCCGTGCAGCCCAAAAAGCGCTCCAAGCGCCCAAGCCACTGTAGAGGCATGAAGTAAATGCCCGGTGCACCGAGGCCTTTTTCTGCTCGACTCTCTCAACACCCCAGACGTGGCTTCCTGGGCGTCAAAGAAGACGTCGCACGGAACCACGGCACCCGGAGCAAGGTTTCCCCGGAGCAACTCAGAGCGGGTCAATGAAGAGAAAGTGGCAGATGACATGGAACACATGAAACGAGATGGGGTTCTGAACCCATCAATTCATGACTTTACTATTCGGATCAATTCATCAGTGTGTGTCGAGCCCGCAGTCCAGAGTTTGCCCGCGGCCCGTAGAGGAAAGTAGACCGCATGGCCTTGCTGTAAAGCTCTCCATGCGAAGCGGCGTGTTTTCACACGTGCGGACGACTCGGTCCGCGCCTAATGGTTGTGAACACGTGCCCTGCATTGATGGCTGACCTGGCTGGCCTCCCTTGTGTTCTCACATCATCATCGGCAAAAAAGAAACACATGAGCTAGAGATCTTCCGGTTTGTTTTGGGGGCGTGGCATGGTGAGCTGGAAGACCTGTTGGAACTATGAGGAAATGAGCTATGCCATGCGCAGAACATACTCTACCACCTCCACTCAAGTGGGACTACCGGTACCGGACATCCCTTTTGAAGGTGGTAGATGTTCATTCAACTAAGGCAGTTCGGTTCGGCCTTCGACCATCCCCGGCTATCCAACAAAGGGATGACATGGGATGACCCGACTCTCATTTGTCACTCCAAATGTTTTTCAGTTGTTTTTTTGAATGGAGACCATTGCATCTGGTTTGTTATAGTCACTCCGTCACTCGGGAGACTGTCATCTCATCATCTTCGACGTCATCTTCGACGTTTCTCCTCTTTTCGGACGACGATGTTCTTTTTACGGAACGACGGGAGGCCGCCAGAAGTGGGGGAAGGGGGCCGAGATGGATCTCGACAATCCTGGTTTGGTCAGCTTTGGAGTACAAAAGGGCGCTGCTTCTCTTTTCGCAGCGGGAAGGAGTGTGAATTCAGCGGCCTGGCGCTGCTTCTCTTTTCGCATCACCATTTTGTACAGTTTGGTAGTCTACAGATGAAGATCTTTGGTAACACACCGGTTGTTTGGGAAAAGATAACATAATCATTTATAAATCAATGGTGGTTGGAAATAGGGTATAAACTCAGACCATCCCTTGACTTGAGGAGCGGTTGACGCACGTGGGGTTCACCACGTGCACGGCAAAAGAACATAGGTTTGTCCTCTCAAGGGCTCTAAGAACCGCGCACTGGATGGACCACAAGAGATCTAACACCAGAATTCATGTGGCTCAAAGACCCAGTCCCAAAGAGGTACCGACCATTCAAGTAATGGTTCTTCCAGTTTCCCTTGAAGACCACCGGAACATTGAGATGTCACACGCTCTGTTTTTTCTATTCGTCGATCTGTGGAAGTGGAAGGCAAGGACGATGTCACAGGTCACAGGTCACAGCACAGCCGGTCTTACCGTGTGACGGCGAGAGTTGTTCCGGCCGGAGGCTCGGCCGCTTGGCCTTCGAACAAGAACGCTACTAGGAGCTAAAGGGAATACCTAGCCGTGCCTACTAGAACGCTACCCTACTACTCGTAGGGGGTCCTGGCCTTTCAAACGGAACCGGCATCGCTCCCGATACCGGGATGCGTGGTCTCGCGAGTCCGTACATCGACATGTGGCTGAAGCAGAATGCCGACACCAAGTATAGCAGAAGACCAGACACCAGGTGTTTAGAAGCTGCGAGACCGGACACCAAGTATAGCAGCTCCTTTCAGTCAAACAGTGCATCTATGACATCGTCGGACGCACGAGAGTACACCCGCACGAGAGTCTGAGACACCTCGTGTATGTACTAGTACTGTAGCCGAACCGGAGCGGACACCCGCCAGAACTGAACACTGAGATCTCGCACGAGGATCTTCCACCACGATGTCCAACGGAAAGCTCTGAGGGTTGGGGCTTTGCACAACGAGGATCTTCCACCACGTCGACATCTGTCTCACAGCCCAGACACATGTCTAACCCACGCCTCGGTATAGACCTCCCGTCGGTTCCGACGAAAGCAGACACTTTCATGGCCTGCGATTTCTCGCGCTGACAGCGACCGCGGAAACTTCCCATGGCACTGGCGCTGGCTCGGGTGACCAAGACACCCATCGTTCGAGGCATTTGGGTGTGTAATTTAATAGGGAGACCGAGAGACCTCCACAACCAATCAGCTTTGGTCTATTTCTCGTCTCCCTATTCTACAAAACGGTGTACCCATTTGTCGCTGGAAAAGGAGGTGAAATGTTTCTTTTTTGGCTGACACGGTGTCAGGTACACCTATTCTAGATTCGCGAAGGGACGACGCAGATCCCGACACCATTTTTCACAGTACTCCCAAACATTTGAGTGAACAACTCCGAGTTTCGGAGTGGTTTTCCACTCATGGCACTCACCCCAAACAGTGTTCAGAACTCACAGCGAACGCACCACGAACCGAGGCTTCAAGCTTGCCCGGCTCCACGCGCGGCGGACAACCGAAGGGGAACTCTGTGCGGCTCCACGCCTGCGCGGACGGCGCACCGGGTGGGAGTGAAGATGAGAGCGCCACATGGGACCGTGGGAATCCCGACCTCTGGCGGATCGCGACGTGTCGTTCTTTTTCCCTCGAATTTTATGCCAGGACCCGACGATAAACAGGTCAATTGAGACCTGTCAGGGTCCAACAACCCTCAACGAACAGCCTGTTAGGGTGCTGGTGGGGGAATAGTCACTATAGTTCCATCTATAGTTCTATTTTTCGCGACTTCGGAACCAGCCAACCCAAGGACATGAAACCGATTCAGATAGCTGATCTCTGAGAATCCCTTCGTTCCATAGTGGTCCCCAAATAGATATTGGCAGGGTGTCCAATACATTTTGAACAGGATTTTACTATTTTCTAATATTTTCTATCTATACATGGGATCTATATATGGAAATATATACCAAACACCTCGGCACGAAGTGAATCTTTTGAACTCCCTAGCTGTGGAGTCTGCGACTCCACGTCAGGAGATGTCGGACGTGCATGGTCGGACGTACATATAGCTCTGTTTGGATGCCCCATGTTCGAAGGCGAGGTCAACACACACACAGAGACACACCTGTATGAAAGTTCGCATGAAACCCTGGGGTTCTACCGACCCTTCAAGTAGACATACAAGAGAGTCCAATCACCGTACCTCACAGGGTGGCAAGTTGATCCATGTAGAAACATTCCTCCAGGTGTTCCGAACTCGTTGACCTTCCACACCTTCCACAAGTTGAAAAGAGTTGTCCAGAATCAAATCCAAAACAGATCGCATGAGAACCCCGTCGTTCGTTCTCCTCGCGTGCTGCGGAGGTGCTCGCGGAGGCGCTCGCTTCAGGTCAAACCTGGCGCTGGGAACTGCAGGTGGGCTGGGTCGGTAGAGGCTGCCCAAGACGCCCAAGAGTGGTAGCCCAAGCACATTTGACATTGGCCCATCCCATACCATCCCTGATCTCTCCTTTGAACTATATCATATTCATAGGCGGCCAGGGCCATATATAGCCTAACTAGCATACCCTCCCTCCAGACATGTTAGTGAACTCTTCACCCCCATGTGATCTAGTTTCAAGGGGCCGTGTATGGCCATGCCATCTACTCATTCGATCTCGTTTCAGGGAGTGACTGATCCGCAAATACGGCAGGCAACGAAAGACAGGTGGTCTCTGGGATATCGCAGGCAACGAAAGACAGGTGGTTGTTTGGTTTCGGAGGTGTTTGGAAACCCATGGCAGGAGATATACTCCCTGGAATCATCATGATTACGTGGAGTGAAAACCACCACGTTTGGAGGACTCGGACACATGTCATCCAGGTCGAGCCCTTTGCATGATTTCGGGGAGCGTATCGATCCTGAGGGACTCATCGGTCTAATCTTGGTTGGGAGGGGCGCCATCATGGCGCAAGAAGATCCCCAAACTACTTGGTGGCCCCCCTCAAAGAAATCATTTGAGTTTCAGCATGCATTGGATTGAGTGGAGTTTTTGTACCCTTTTGTGCTTGGGCTTTTGCTTCAACCCTGATGTTGGTTAGTCCCGCAGGTGGTGCAGGAAATGAAGATGTATACGGAACCTAGTGGCACCTCGTTGGTCTCTTTCACTTGGCTTGGCGTTAACGGGTGATTTTCTATGAGTGAATCCCCTGGCAGCCCTGGCATGTGTTGTCCTTTTTGTTTCCGCTTCCGAAACAAGCAACTCCATCGTTCTCGCCTTCTCGACAGTGAAGATAGACAGTGCGGACGATGGCCGACCGCGCCACGCTCGGAGAGCCGACCCAAGAGGGCCAAAAGGGATGACTTCGCGGCCATCCAAGGGGGTCAGCCGCATCCATCGCTGGGAGAATCCAAAGCATTTTGTTTGATAGATCCCGATGATGCCACCAGGGATCTATCATGTACTGAGAGAATTGAATCTAAGAGGATTTGGGAAATTGGAGGTCGTCTCAACCTATCAGCAGAGAGCTTGCTATTTTGGGGCTGGTAAAAACTCATTCCCAGGGAACCACTGAGCGGTTCTTTGGACATGGTCAATTCAGAAGAGCATCAAGAAGCATCAACCACCAAGCGTGGTGTCAGAGCCACCAGGCGTGGCTGCTGCGACGACACTGGCCGCTGGTGCCGGCAGGTCGAATGTGGCAGTTGAAGGGAAGAGCTCTTCGTTTCAGAGCTTCACGGTGCTGTTTTTTTACATGTTAAAAAAACATGTCTTTTGTTGTTTTTACATGTGGAAGACGTTCATTTTTTCAGCGCCTTTGCCAAGGGATTTGGGGCCCGGGTCGTTCAACCTCGAAATCCCCAACCTGGAGCCCCACCGTAGGTCGTAGCGAACGACCTTCCAAGTACCGCCCTGACCGTCATTTCACGGCTGGGCCGGATAAGGGTCAGCCTCACCTGAATCGATCATCGAACACCACAGATCGGGCCCGTTTGGCCCGTTTGAGTATTGTATCGGGGGTGTGTATTTTTCAATAGGAAGATATCAAGGGGTTTGGTCCAATTTCCGTGAAGAGGGGGGCGGAGCGGCGGAACTGGAAGGTCTCCGTATGTTAAAACCACACGTCGCATACCCAGACACGACCCATGGGACTGCCATAGGACTGCCGCCCCATTGACCCCCAGTCAACCACCCCAACTGATTGGTAAATATACCAGTCCCATGGAGTGTCTGGGATATGTGAACTTATAGTGACATTCAGTGAATCGAGCAATCTTTTTGCTAGCGGCTAGCCCTGCTAGCCCTGAAGGACTTCAACTGCCTTTCAGGGATAATGGACACCCGATCACGTTTAACCTTATAGTTCTTGGTTGTTTCTTGAATTCTTCACCTTTATGCAGTGAAACATTGCTCAAGGTCCCTGGACTGTTCTGGAAACGCACGCACTGGAACCGTTCCAACCTCTCTCCACAAGGAGCAGCAGGCGCAATGCATCTGGATCATTTGGACCTGGACCCTTCAAAGGTGCGGCGTGGCGTGGGCGCGTGGGTGCGTGGGAGGGTGTCTCACAACTTCTTATAGTTTCAACTACCCTCCTTGAAACTGCCTGGGTGTATGAAAAACACCTGCTTTACTTTTGGATGCTTTTTGATGAAAAGTCCTACTCTAGTGGATCAGTGGATCCAGAACTCGTATCCTTTTTCGATCCTTTTGGGCCTTTTATAGGGCCCGGATGTGAGCTCCATGTTCATCATGCGGATGTGACTCCTTCATGTCGCCCAGACTTTCAGACACTTGTGAACGAGTCCGCCAGACACGTCCGCGACTCGTCCGCGACTGACACGAGTCGGACGCCGGTGCCGGTGCAAGCGGGACCTTGTTTCGGGAAGGACTGGTGCAACATGGTGCAACCATGTCCATGGTTGGACCGGTTTCAGAGGGGTAGAACGAAGGGCTTGGACCGGGCGTCAAGTCGTGCCAACATGGATCGCCCATGTGCTGCAGGAGTCACTTCAATGGACTTGGTCTGGAGTCACTCGTTCTTTCCCGAAATCTAGCCGCACGAAACGCATCCGCTGATCAACTACGACCCGAAGTCAAGTACCTTAAGAAAATGAGACATGACCCCAATAAAAAAGCAGACCTCGATTTTTGCAGTGTGGGACATGACCGAAACAAAAAAGCAGGTATACGGTATAGGACTGTACCCAGTTTTAGGAGTACTTTGAGGGTCCATGTATGAAGACAAGTGTCTCGAGGGGAAAACCAGAAACGATGCTATCTAGATGTAGATGTGCCGCCGAGCAACGCAGGGATCAACCTTGTTTGGAGGTTTGAAAACATGAACAACATGATGCATCTCTTGTTAAGGCGTCCACTAGAAGAACTCATGAAGCGATGCCTTTGACATTCCACCATGGGGAAAGGCATGTTTTTGCCAACTCATAAATCCAGTAAACATGATCCCCTCACCAAAGGGGTGGTGCACCAGGCTTTGCACCGACTTTTGGTGCAGAGTCCAGTGCCTAGCGCACTCCAAAGCCGAAGAACAAACACGGTGTCCAGTCTGGAGACCTGCAAGGTTTGGGACGCATTGGAGCAACCAGGTGACGCATTGGGAGCAACTGAAGTCTAAGATAATATGATTATTTTAGGGATCTATCAATTTGATTCTATATTTGTATACCTGGAACCCAGACATGACCTCTGTTTTGATAGGAAGTTGGATGATATTTGGGGTGGTTTGGTGGTCCGGAGATCACGACCAGGTTCCAGGTATGTTACCTTTGAACACCTGGGACCCTTCTACATAATGTTGGCTGAACACAAACCTCAATCCGATCTTATGTCAGCTCCGACACCCGGTGCTGGATTGGGATTTTGCGAAGAGCGAGCTACAACCATGACACCCTCAGCTATGGATGTGTTCTCTCTTTAACCATCCAGTAACACAGATGTTTGACTCGGTGAACTGGCCACGCATTTGCCGCGCGCGCGCGCGCGTACGCGTGCGCGTTGCGCGGCTTGAGAGCGAGCGACGTGTCTCAGGTGGCGCAGTGGCCAGGGACCTCAGAGACGCGGCGCAGTTCCGCGCGCTGAACATCACATGGGAAGCTGGTTTTGGCGCGTGCGTCTTCGGCGACGACGGAGTTCTTTTTTTGGGGGGGTTCCTTCAGTCAAAAGATACACTCGTGGAATCCAAGGCCAGGAGATGTATAGGAGATATTAATCCTGGTATTTTGGTGTGGCAGAGCTGAAGTGATAAGCTCCGATACAGGAATACTAAATGGTTATATCCCTGTGAGTCCAGTCGACTATTTGTCCATGGTTTGACTAGATGACAGAAGTCAAAGAATTTCTTTACTTCGGTCACTCCGGAGTTCCTCGAAAAGGTGGTTCTCCTCCACCCAGCACCCGCAAGGGAAACTCATCATGCTTGGGGGTAAACCTGGGCATAACACGCCATAACCGCCCTTTCCCAGTCCCTCAAGACCGGATTGGTTCGACCCCAGACCCCGACCCAAGAGGGCGACTGAAACTCATTTTGGCCTACATAGAACCTGGTCGTGACCTCTATTTTGGATCACCAACCAGGATAACAACCCAAAATATGGTCAAACTTCAACCTTCCTATCAAAACAGTGATCATCTCTGGGCTGTATTGGTTAGGCATTTCCTTTGAATATCGCACAGCGAGCTGTCGCACAGCGACTGGTCCAGTTCGAGGAGATTTGGTGACATGTTTCCCTAACATCGGAACATCGGAGAGCACGAAGGAGTGCCTGGAAAACCGAGCTCCCGAAGCAAAACTAACCGGTTGTTCCGACAAATAAGATCCTCATACCACAGTGCCCAGTGCTTGGAATGGACCATCAAAGATTCTCATGTCATACAACATGCCGTCTGAGACCGTCATTTCTCCTTGGGACCGGGTGAAAACCGGTCGCGCCCCACGCCACTCGGGTCGCCCCGTCCCAACCCGCCCCGCCGCACGCAAGGCTCCGCCACGCTCCGTGCGGTGCCGAGCGGGGGAGCTGAGTGGCGGTCGACGGGAAGACGGACGGGCACCACGCGGCACGGGCGCTGCTGGTTGCTGGCCAGACCACGAGCGAGAACAGAGTCCATCGGGGCACGGACGGAGGTGGAAGCTCCAGGACTCGAGCGAGATGTGTGAAGCACTTCCGGATATGGGGCAAACCAAGCCGGCAGGAGCTCTCTCTCATCCGCTCTCCCAAGCGATTCGGAGCTGAGCTCCCGATTCCAGTCCTACACCTCCCGTTCTTCAACTGAGTTGTTGGGCCGTCCATCCCTTCACGTCAACGCTTTCCTCACCCCCCGACGCCCGTATTTCACCATCGGCCTGCCACGCCGCATATTTCACCGACCCTGCGCAGGTCTTCGATCGCTTCAGGGAGGATGCCATCAACGTGATCTACGCGGCACAGGAAGAGGCGCTCCGCCGCAGTCGGGGTCGCCCAGGAGAAACCGCGGCCGCGGTGGACGCGCCCGGCGTCTTGGGGAAGAACCGTATGCGAGGTGAAAAGAACCGCCCGGTGGAAGAACCCCGCCGGAGCCCGGTGGGTTTGGGAGGTGGTTTGCGGAGAAGAAGCAGGGAGGAAGTGTAAACCGTGTAGATTCTTGATTAGATAACACCCGCCAGAGGTGGATCGTAAAAGCTCCTCATATATATGGGGCATTGGGGGGCTTTGTTGATCAAGAGTCCACATCATTAGGAAAGAGATTGAAAAAAACACATGACAACTCAAAGTGTTTGATTCATAGGTTGTGAATAACATCACAATCACATCAACCAAACCAACTTTATCCAACTTTTAGATTTAACGATATTTAATGCGTTGCCCGTGCTTGAAAACGTCGGTTGCCTTTGTGGTGGTTTTCCGTTTCTTCCCAAATCAGCCACGAAAAACACCACCAGGGACACCCGGCGAAACTTAAACATCATGGAACCTGCCTCATGGACCAGACTGGAAGACGATTTTCCTCTGCAACCCATCGGTTTTGAGGTTCGGTCTCATACCCAGGGCGCGTCGCGCGTCCTTCGCAGAGCCACGTCGACAGAGGTTGTGGAGCCGTCTGCACCGAGTTCATCCTTTACGGCATCTTGTCCCAGGTGGCCGCGGTGCTGCCGCCGACGATGGGAGCGGAAAGCATCCGACCGGATGGTTGGGACTGGAATAAGCTATGTAGTACCGAGATGGATGGGTCATAGATGGGGACCAATGTAACGGCGGTCAGACGAAGTCATGGGTTTTCTTCGTTTCGAGCGTGCTTGGATGTTGTTCTTAGTTGTTTCTTTCGGTGTCAACGCGAGAACGCCCCGAGGGTTCATACCTGCACCCGACTTCAAGTACTGACAATGGAACATGACCCAATGGGACAATAGGTATACGGTGTACGACTGCACCCATGTTTGGGACGACGACCGGGGGTCCAGGAGTCCGGGTACAAGACTGGAAGGAAATACCCAGGCCTTCCCGAAGAAAAATCCCGCAGAGGTGATTTTACTTTGCCGTTTGCAGTGCCTCATCTAAGTGGATCGAAGTTAAGCACATCCACCCCGAAATTCAGACTTTCCATAGGTGCCATAGTCAAAAGTTACATGCCTAGAGCCTGAGTGACCCTTCTAACATAGCCCAACGTCCTACCAAAGCAGGAGTCGCATGACATGGCTATTTAAGGGGCTGACGCCCACCAGCGGGCCAGCAGGCCAACCATCAGAGGTTGTCTATTGTTGTTGTTGGTGTTTTGGTCGTGGTCGTTGGTGTTGCTGCTGCTGCTGCTTCTTAGTAGTAGTAGTAGTAGTAGTAGTAGTAGTAGTAGTAGTAGTAGTA